>JADNRX010000179.1:0-107878 GCA_015501595.1 Hymenopellis radicata | reverse complement strand
TGTGACCGTCAATTCGAGGTGTGGGTGGGATGTATGGACAAGGACCTACTTGGCAGACATGTCGGCCAGGGGTTTATGTCAAGGAAGTTCTCGAACTCGCAGAAGCATTATGCGTGTTCGAGCAGGAGACGCTCGCTATTCTTGAGGCACTCCTGAAGTGGGAAGATAAGCTATAGGTTATCGTATCCACGTCGTAACTGACCATAAGGCGCTTGAGTTCTTCAAGACGCAGCGTCGGCTGTCAAGTCGGCAGATGCGTTGGATGGAATACTTGGCGCGTTTTGACTTCGACATCAACTATGTGAAAGGCGTCAACAATAAGGTTGCTGACGCGCTCTCGCGATACTACGAAACAGACGAACCTGATGAAGTACAGCCTCCCGAAGACTATGCCAATGCAGATATTCGTCTAGATAGACTCGGCGAAGATTTACCGAGTGGTCGACTGCAGGAAGTCCACGAGCATCTGCGGGCCATGCAGACTCGTCGACAGACTGAGGCGCGAAAACTTGCGGAGCGCCTTGAGCCGCGTGACGTTGAAGCAGCGGAGATGGAGGCAGCGCGGGAACCTGAACCGGAAGTACCGCACGAATTGCCGACTGATAACCCGACTGTGTTCGAATCACGGGCTAAGGATAAGGTGATGCCAATGACACTGGAAACGGATGATGAGTTCCTTGCTGATATTCGGCGATGGTACTCTGAAGATCCATTATTCAGTAAAATCGTTAAGAAGCCTGATGATCACCCACGGTTTTCAGTGACTGAGGGTCTGATTTTCACGAATAACCTAGGCGGCGAACGTGTCTTGTGTATTCCGAAGTCGCCTGCAGGTCAACGCTCACTACGAGGAGCAATATTAGAGACAGCGCACCAAACCGTAGGACATTTCGGAGCTCAACGCACCTCCGATTATGTTAGACGCTGGTATTGGTGGCCGAAGATCTCGGCAATGGCTGACAAGTTCTGTAAGACATGTCAGACATGCCATACAGTAAAGGGGAATTATCGCGCACCAGCGGAAAGCTACACCACTCCCCGTCCCAACGGAAAATGGCGTCCATAGCGATGGACTTTATTGTCCATTCCCGAGTGCAAGGATATAATTACCTATGGGTGATCATCTGTCGATTAACATCACAGGTGCATCTAATACCCGTACGTACCACAAACACAGCGACGGATCTGTTCATTGATCTACTTGCGGGAGATTGTGCGACTGCACGGCTTCCAGAGTCCATCTGTCGGATCGCGACTCCAAATTCACGTCGACATGGTGGCGGCAGCTTCATCGATTGTTGGCGCCAAGCTGTTATGTCAACCTCGTTCCATCCGCAGACGGATGGCATAACAGAACGTGCTAATCGTTCCATTGCCCAGATTTTCCGAGCAGCGATTCGCGCTGATCAGAAGGACTGGCTGGTAAAGATTCCGTTAGTTGAGTTTGCATTAAATGCGAGTATCAATGAAACAACAGGATTCGCACCTTTCGAATTGGTGTATGGCTATGTCCCATCGATGATTCGAGAGGTCGCCGAATTCCCTGACATTCAGCCAGGAATTCGCGCGTTCGGGGTACAGGCCATGCAGAATCTATATGATGCACATGAGGCTATTATCGCGGCGCGCGTGTTCCAGACTCACAAAGCGAACAAGAGCGTCGCGATGAGCCTGAAATCAGACCTGGGTCGAAAGTTTACCTGTCGACTCAGAACATTAATTTTCCGAAAGGCAGAGCTCGAAAACTACTACCTAAGTTTATCGGGCCATATACAGTGGAAGAGGCATTCCGGCGACGTCGACGTATACGCTGAACTGCCTGAGACGTTGGTGAAACGACGCCTGCACAACAGGTTCCACGTTAGCCTGCTCCGCCCATATGAGGAGTCAGATGCACTACTTTTCCCGGATCGTAGCGCGCCTGAACCATATGACTTCGGCGCGCCGCCTGATGCAGAGTTCTTTGTTGAGGCTATCGCGGACCACGAGTGGCGTCGGACGAAGATCTGGTTCCAAGTCCGATGGACGTCGGGCGACGAGACGTTCGAGCCGCTAGGGAATGTCGAGGACCTGCAGGCGCTCGATGAGTACCTCAAATTGAAGGGTGTTACGAAATGCGAGGACTTACCGAAGCCCAAGCGTTCGAAGCCAAAAGCGCCTCCAAAACGTCCGCGAGCGCGTAAATCAGGATGAATATCATCATCCAGGTGTCGCTGTGGCCGAATTCAAATGACCACATGTAGGCTCAGAGTAAAAAGGTCCCCAGTACGCGTGCTGTGGTGCAAGAGCATGTAGACAGCCGATGCACGACAAGCAAAGACAGAGGTTGGACGGGATGTGGTGATGGCAGACACCGGAGCTACATCCTCCGGTTCGGGAGGTGCGTCAGGAAATGCGCCCGTCGAACCGTCGTCCGCCGAGTCGAAAAGCGTGCTTGGGTCAAGAAACCAACGACAGGGCACGACAGGCGAAGACCGAGGGTGGACAGGTGTGGTGATGGCAGACGCCGGAACTATATCCTCCGATTCGGAAGGCGCGTCAGGCAATGCGCCTGTCGAATCGTCGCCCGTCGAGTCAGGTACCGTGCTTGGAGTCAAGACCTTCATCGTTGATTTGGTCTTGAGGGGAGGGTGTAACGGGAGTTCCCGATATGGTATATGCGCACGGACCTTATGTTGATCGCGTACACGCGATCTTTCCTTACTCTTTTACTACGACTACTGGCTTTGTTTCTATCCGTTCTTACACTCTACGGGTCCCCGAGGTCCCATTTGGACTCAATCATATTGCTTTATCGTGTTATTTCGGGCCTTCCGGACCTCGACAGTGTACCTACGGGTTACACGTTGATGGTGTACTCTGGGAGTTGATGAAAAGTCTGTCGGAGGTAGTTGGCTCAGAGAGGCGACATCGGCTTGTGCCCAAGCTCGAAAGCATTGACTTTGTTTCAACGCTGCGGCTCACGAGGACGAAATGGATGTTTGTTGGTCCAGAGCCGGTTGATATGCTTTTCTCGAGAGAGAGCGTACTTCGGAGGGCGTGGTTCCGGTTTCATACACATTCTACAGTGGAATTCCCCAATCTTGGTGATGCTAGTATCGTTGCTTTGCGCGGGATCAAGGATGGGGGACTGAATATTGCTATTACTGAAACTTGTTTTGATGGAGGAAGATCTTTACTCTAGGACTCTGCTGTGTATGTGTTTGTGACTTGTGGAATGTACTGGCTGTAATGCAACTAATGAATGTAATTATGCTTTGCTATTTTGTGTCTACGTCGTTCGAAGAAGACCTTGTGTAGTTGACTGTAGGGAGGTGTGCGCTGGACTCGTTACTGGCCTTTCAGAGGGCCGTCATTCAAGCCGTTCTAGCCGAGTGTTGAGTCTTACCCGTACTTATATCGAGGTCCACAATGAATGTTGAGAATTTAGATGTCAGAGGTTGGCCTTGGCAGATATCAGGCAAGCCGGGATTTGCCGGCGCTACTCACAGAGTACCCTCACCACCGATACGCCTCACGCTCCTTCCACACCCTCAAAAACGACGTGAACGTAGCCCTCTCTTACCTGAAGCAAACTGTCACCGCTTACCGTCTTTTCGCCTTCACAAATGGAACACTTGGCCTTAAAGTTGCATGCGAGACATGCCGACACAAAATTGGGCCAAGGACGGCGTCTGTGAACAAACTTTTGACGAGGGGAAAGGTGCGTTGCATCCATATAGGCCCTTGATTTTCGCTCATCTTCTGCAGAGTATATTCCTAATACAGCGAACATTTTTGGAACTATCAGCGGCGGTATACGACATCGATCTCATAAGACGCGCTCCCATCAAGACCGGCGAGCTATGTCAACCAGGCATTACTTGCTTTCCTCGCCGGACGAGCCTCTGGGGTTCCGTCTAGTTGCATGTTGGTTGAGAGTCGAGTAAGCATGTCGAGCTCAAATATCCCATATAAGACCTAACTTTGCTGTCAGCTCTCTATGATGTATTTCGGAAATCGTCTTGTGTATCTGAAGCAACGCGTCAATCGCTCTCAAGGCTCGCTCGATAGCCAGCGATGTAGGTTCATCTTATTCTCACCATGTCGTTTTCATAATTGAGCCTTCGTTAGGAAACTGTGGCCCACCGCTAGCCTGGCCGCACGAGCGGACGGCAGGAAAGAACAGACGGCGACGAGTACGGCTCACGACACAGTCGAGTCGCCGCATCATATACCAACGACCTCCCACACCAAGTTCATGCCCTCGAGAACGCAAACTGTCTATGTCGGTTCAGAGGCGTTGAGGGATGAATTGAGGAACTTAGGAGCCGCTTCTGGTGGAAAGTATGATGCCGGTGGCAGATGTTGTTCGAGAGAGCATTTCCTGGATGTGCGACCTGCATAGAAGCCTCCACTATGAAGGTGATTGGCCGGGAGACCGGTTTGGTGTGTTCCCGCACGATCTTTGTTAAATAAGTAACACACTGTTCATCATTTCCTAAGGAGGCCAAGTGTTTTCAGGTGTGGTGTACGTGTATATAGGCAGTATCGAGCACTCGTCACGTTCGGTGGCGCTTCGAAGGAAGTGACAGCGAAGGACAGCGACCGGCGGGCACCTGGTAGTGACTGTGTCAAAGTTGAATCATACGACAAAGTTCAGCCGACGCTACCGCCCTCAGTCCTAAAGAACGTAGAGCTTGGCAACACTTGGCCCAAAGCCTCATTCACGCTCGTCCGGGTGCAAACAAAAATTTCTTCTGTTATATCTAGACTAACAACTTCTAGTGAACAAAATAAATTAATCTAACGTGCGTCTAGCGGTGCGAGGCTCTCAGCAAGCAAACCAGCCTTCTTCATATTCTTCCACTGCTCCGAAAACTCCCGATTCGGGACGTCCACAGTAACATCGTACTTGCCGCCGAGATGAAAAACCTCCAATCCATGAGCCCCGCGCATGGACAGCATATCAAAGAATTCCCCGTCGATGAAGGCCCACTGGGGTATCGTCTCGTACTTAGGCAGATGAATGAACACTGTCTTCAACCGAGGAAGATACTTGGGTCTGAGCGGCACAGCACCATCACCCTCCTTCTCTTCTTGGGTCGCAGCCAAGTAGCGAGTCAACACTCGGAACATACGATCAATGCCCGGCAGGCCCCCAGAATCGATTGTCAACGTATCCAATTCTGGAAGCAACCCCAACAGCACACCCATAGACTTCTCGTTCCATGAGGGAAACCGGAGAAAGAGGTCACGAAGGAGACAGCGAGAATGCTGGAGAAGGCTGATAACGCAAGGAACCAAACCGTGGATGAAACCCTGGTCGTCTGAACCAACCCACAATTCCACCAAGTTGGGCAGCGAGACGAGATTGAGGCAGTCACCACCTCCAACAACGGCCAGGTAGCGAAGATTGGTATGCACGAATCGAGGGGCAGCAGACGGAGGAAGTGTGGGAAGATTAACATGAGAATGCGGGCCAAGACGTTGATCAATGCAACATACGGTAAAAGAGGCAAGGTTGGGATATCCACGAACGATTTCAGATAGGGCAGGTGTGCTGCACGAAAACATCAGGTCTTCCTCATCGACGGAATGCCTGACGGCCAGATACTCGATGTTCTTCTTGGTACGCGAGTTGAACAAAACGTGCCCAAGCGAGAGATTGCACAGCGCTATGCACGAAAGTTTCGGCACGATCTCGAAAGCGGAAAGCATTTCTGTGCGCTCAGGTTCGTCCGACTCCGCGACCAGATCGAGTTTCACTGACTCTAGCCGAGGAACGCGTCCACGGATGCCCTCAAGGACCAGCACATCAGTGAAGGTAAGCTGCGAGAACTTGACTCGTTTCCACTTGGAAGAATGTTGCATCAAAAGCGTAAGGAGCGCCGTGCACTGCTCATGGTCAGAAGACCATTGTTCGAAGCGGAAATCCAAGGAAAGGTCGCCTGAGCGCTTTAGCACCTCGCGGAGGCGGGACACGTGGCTCGACGCGACCAACGATAGCCGTGGCATCACGGAAATGCAAGGTCGGGACCACAGCTGTGGGCAAGACCGGGACGCGTCGCGCCACATTTGGCACACCTGGCCGAGAACATACACTGGGCCTGGCGGATCGGAGACATATATCCGGGCACCACCCAGGACACAGAGGAAGACCTCCTGCCAGATCTCTGGTGGTAACCGACGTACAGTCGAATTGAGCGATTGGATCTGCGCTCGAAGGCGCCGCACGTCCGCGCGCTGTTTCTTCAGCTTATCGAAGGACAAGCGCCGCGTTTTCTGCCTGCCTTCGGAAGCGCGCGTTTGCCTATGTTTGTCGCAGGAGGTCGACATAATGAGGGTCAGCGATTGAGCTATCGCGACATCTAGTCGAGTAAGCCAGTTATCCAGAAGGCAGATCCACCTCCAGATGACGACAGCATCCTGGGACGTGGGCGGATAATTGGATCGAAGGAGGCGGGAGAGGTTTGTGGGGAGCGATTTTGGAAGCGCCAAACCTGGATGAGCGTCCTTTGTTGCACCACCGTGTGAAGAGTTTTCACTCGCGTCTATGCAGGATGGCGCCGACGCGGTTCCCGTGCATGAGAGCTGGCTTTCGGACATGCTGATGACGGTTGAAGTTGCGGTGTAATCTAGTCCCCTTGTCAACCCGGAATAAAATGAAAAATGAAGAGGACAAACAGGACGATGCTAAAGTCAAGTGTTGGTAGGCAAACACAATACCCGTCACGCAAGTGCGACACCGCTCTTATAGGCTCGAGAGCGCCAAATTGAGCCCAACAGTGCGACTCATTGTTCACTGTTGAACGTTCAGAATAGGGAACTGCCGACCCTATTACCAATCATAATGGTGTATCAGCGTGGTCCAGGCGTGGGCCACAAGGGTGATGAACACACTTGGAAGTAAACAATGATAGTGCCATTGATACAGACGAGTGGCGGGCACATAACGAATCGTATCTAGGTCCGTGGAAGCTAAATTTTCGTGCACCAAGCTCAACACACTTTCCCCTGTTATAAGGCTGAGCTAACAGACACGGATTAAACCAAGATTAAACAGAACACCTTACTCGTCGATAGGGCTTCCCGCCGAACATTCAACGCGCATATCCTCTGTTCGCGTCGATGTTATTACAGCACAGCTCGCATTCCGACGCCGATCACGGCTGAGCGACGGCACTCGGAACGCTGGGCACGCGTATCGTTGGTGCTTCCTAGCGAACTAGGAATGGATTTGGTCGTCGTGCGAGGGAAGGTGCCGGAGCTCAGGCGCTTGACATTTGTCGGGCTCCAGTTCTGGAGCCCGTAAGAGGGCCGTCATTAAAGTGGTTCTCAAGGCCGAGTGTTGAGTCTTACCCATACTTACATCGAGGTCCACAATGAATGTTGAGAATTTAGATGTCAGAGATAACACCTTGGGAACATGCGAGCCGGGATTCTGCCGGGATTTGCCGGCGCTACTCTCAGAGTACCATCAGATACGCCCCACGCCCTTACCACACGCTCAAAAACCACGTGGACGTAGAGGGCTCTTACCTGCGCAGCCTGATATACAAACTGTCACCGCTCACCATTGCTGTGGGTTTCAAATGGGAACTTGGCCTACACGCCATCCTGTCGTGCAAGGAGACGCCTGTAGGTCCGTCTTAAACTACACAGTCTCATCGATTTAAGGCGTTCGTAAAGTCCACGCATCAGGCCCTTGAGACGGCACTCCTTCAACGTATGGTGCTACTCACGGCCTTGGGAATTGCCCTATGTCTTCAGCAGCATTCAGCTTTTCCGCGGGTACTGCAGCTGGGAGTGAGGATCTAGGATGCCTCGCGGATAATGAAGGCCTTTTTAACGCACTTTGCCGCAGTTGTTGGCGTCGAAGGCCATCATTGGTAAGTCCGTCCTCGTCGCCGTCCTCTGAAATCTGTCCTCATCCTCGAGACAGTCTTATCCCAACTCTATCGATCTTCGACCTCATCTTCGTCGTCTTCTCGAACGTCACCTTATCAATATCGACGAGTCTATCATCGTCCTTGCCAGGTCATGTAAACCTTTGGCATGGTGGTTCTCCCCAGTTCACACCTGTGAGTGTTTCTTTCCAATACTACTATATGCTCTGGCTAAACTGTTGTGCGCAGAATATGACTTCCAAAAACCGCCTTCCAAGTCCCTCCCGGAATCTCCGTGTCACCTTGTCCGCACCACCAATTCGGCTTCCTCCCATGACGCCACCGCAATCGCAGCGTGGAGCTATCTTACACCTTCCTATTGCATCTACAGAGTCCATCCTACAGCGTGCACATAATGTTCCACTTGACTTTGAATTGGCCGAAGTAAACACAATTCGAAGACTGTTCGGAGGTGTCCGGCTCACCGTTTGCTTTGTTGACGGAGTGCTCCTTGAGCTGGGAATGTGCGGGCCTCTTTCGATTGGGAGGCACGTTTTCTTTCGGCTAGTATCTATGGACTCGTCAGGATCGAAACGGGCGATCTTGATCCCGACAAGGAAGCATCCGTGCTTTTGAGATCGCACCTTGCCTCGCAGATGTGCGGCTTTATTATATCCCCCTTGGACACGACCCTCTAGATGCAACCGTCGACCCGCAGGTGACGTAGTTCGCTGTCGCAGAGACCAACGAGGAAAACCCTGTGCACTTATGGTTTCCCTGCTTTACCCGACATCCTTCGAAGTTCCCTAATCCCACTTCCCTCGAGGTCAATGCTTCCTCGATGCTTTTTTGCAGCACCTCCAGTTGGAACTCCACGAGACGCGTTACATCCACAAACGCGGCAGAGCTCGGTCTCGCTGCCAAACATGACAGCTTTGACCGTCGGCTTAGTGGTTGACCAAGTTGATGTCCAGCCTCAGGCAACACTCTCGTTATTGTCTTCCCCTGGACATAGCGCATTGAATTATGCCTCTG
Organism: Hymenopellis radicata; assembly: GCA_015501595.1. NCBI lineage: Eukaryota > Fungi > Basidiomycota > Agaricomycetes > Agaricales > Physalacriaceae > Hymenopellis > Hymenopellis radicata. Next base: position 98,975 of record JADNRX010000179.1, on the reverse strand, counting down.
TTTGTCACCCGATCCTGGAGGATATCCATCTCCTATCGCAAGCACAGAGATGCCAGCGACGTTCTGCGAGACGTGACGCGTCGTTTGGGCGTGGTGGATTTCGAAGCGTCTGTTGTAGACAAAGATGTCTTCGAGCTCAGCTATAGATACGTCCCGATGTTGCAGACTTTGAGGATAACAGCTGCCATGCCGGAATAGACTTTTGTTGACGCGGAGTTCCTGAACATGCTGTCGAGGCGTTGTGGCAAGGATGGTTTACGGAAATTTGACCTGAACTATTTGCTGGACGGTGCGCAGCAATCGGAAAGTTTGTTCGACGCGCGAGCTGAATAAATGGATGTGAGTTGAAAAAGTGGAAATAGAAAGCTGTCTGGCAGTTAACGGTATTTTCCAACTCAGAGCTCCGACTCTCGCTGATTAGCCCTTTAGCAGGAGCTCCCCGGAAAACCGCAAGTCGTTCTTTCCATCGAAGAAGCACTGCGTATAGGCTCTTGCATACATCCGATATACCATTCACACGACAGTCGTGTCGTGTTAGAAATCCCCATAACTATCCGGGCGGCTCTACTGCTCACTCGTTCCCTCGGCCTGGGTAAAATCACGAGTATGATTTGCCATTCCTTTCATGAATGACTCATCGTTTCGCAAGTCAACTAGGAAGAGTCATGGGGTGAGCCATTGTTCGCTGCATGTTCGCATGCTCTAACGCGTGTTCCGATTTGAGTGGTGCTTTCGCTTCTTTCTGATATTGATTCAGGGCAATGCGCCACGGAGTCGTTTCTCTCCGAGATGAATTACTCAACAATCTCGCGAGATCACAAACGCCGACCTTGAAGCTATTCGGATGTGGCTCACGAACGAATTGTAGGTGGCGTATAAATACTGGTCAGACGCCTGAGCAGTCGACATCTTCCACCAGTGCACACACTCATGGCAGACCCTACCGTCGACAAAGCTCAAGTTCAAAACTTGCCATCGGCTGCTCTGGCGTACAAATATGTCACGTTCGTGAACAAGATGGCAGACGACTCGGGTTCTGGAGCGAAGACCGACATATCCAGCTGGCGCCCGAATCGTAAGCTGCCGACGTTCTCTTCTCCTCTTTCGATGTTGACCTTTTTTGACAGTCGAGAACGGCTGGTATTATCTTGGCCAAGGCGCCGAATCCAACATGAGCAGGGCGCCCCAAGGCATCATCGTCCATGCCCTTGAAGACGATGCGCTCAGAGACGTCGCGTCTTGGGAAAAGGTGTGGGACGATGCTGGGTCCGGCAAGAAACGCGACTACTCCCTCTGGCGTGGGGTACCTCCCAATGACAACTATGTCGTCGTCGGGGGGATATTCAGCGTGAATCCCGGCTATGCGCCTCCCGACTCTGTCCAGACGCGCGGAATCAAGGCGATCAGGCGCGATTTGCTCGTATTCGACGACACGTTCTCGGTGTGGAATGATGCTGGTACGGGGGCGAGGAAGGATGGGTCGGCGTGGAAGACGTGGAGCCGGTACGGGGCTTCGCCGTATGCTTTGATTCCGATGCTTGGGCATGGCGCGCCGCCGAGGGACTATAGCTTCTCGTTGGACCGCAGCAAGACGTTGGAGGTCAAGTCGTCGGCCTCCGCCGCTCAGGTAGGGTGCCTCCCCTCGAGAATCAATGTTGCGCCGGAATCTGATATGATCTTTTTAGGAGGAGCCCAATCCTGCGGCTAATAGCAATGCGGCGGAAGAGAGTGTCGATATAGTCAACGAAGGGTCCGGCAAAGAGTGAGATAACTTGCTGGGGTATTACATAGACACTTGATGGTTCCAGAAGCTACCTATGGGTTGTAAAGAATGGCATGTTGAGATTTAGTCCAGTACGCGTGGATTTGCATGATTTCATTCAGGCCCGCAACGTGGTATCCTCGGTGTTTGCCGGAGTATCTTTCCCTTCTTCCACAGTGTCTCTTCTCCTCTCACAAGTTGCGATGCTCATATGTAAGGCGTGCTCATCCCTCGTTAAATTTCGGTTCACTTTCGACTGGACTGACGGACCCCCTTCCAGAATGATCCATACCAGTCGAGGGCAATACTAGCGCTCGACGCTCTCCGTCTAGTCCTCGTCCACTCTGCCTTAGTAATGTCTCATACTTCGCATCTTACCACCATAAACGACTCCAGTCGAACCCCGCGACATGGCGCCCAGGCTAGTCGGTCGTCCGTCTAGTTAAACCGTCGCAAACTGGTGCAGACATCGCCCTATTGCAACCAAAAATCCGCTGAGGGCTTACACGCGTCACCGCCAGCAACAGTCGAGAATTTCGACACCCACTCCCATTCGAGGGAAACGGCGACGAATACCGTCTTGTTGGCCTTGAACACGTCATTCCGACTCTTTGAGAGTTTATTGATTGACGACGCATGCTCACCGAATAATCCAGATTTGCTTATTCAGGAATCCCTCGTTTTCCCTTCGGCCTCAATGAATCCCTGGTTCCCGACTTATCTATCATCCTGTCTGACGTTCTTCGTCCACCCATCGATGCGATTACAACGGCGGCGCATCGGACACATAATATGCACGAGTTCATCAAAATGCTATCAGCCTCCGCGGGATTAGGTACGTTCTTGTTCTCCATTCCTTGTTGAGCTTATTTCAACCGAACAGACAGGCTCATAGGGTCGGCTTCCGGACGCCTGATATCTTTTGATCTCCCCTCATTTTGCCCCCAGTTGCGCATCAGATGACTTTCTTCTCTGCCTCCCTTCGTCCAGCACGATGGCCCGTGTCGATGAAGGCTAGCTTTAGTTCATCGCCCTGCACGAAATGGCAAAGAGAATGGAAGCTGACGTGTCTTTGGATCAAAAACCGCAAGGAGAGATAACGTTGTACGCCGTTCTCTGGACCTGTTATTGGAACAACCGCTACACGCGCATCACCTACGCATGATATCCTTCTTTCACAAGTACCCCATTTCAATCGGTTTCTCTGACGAACGCGATCATCGTGGCGACGACTTTGAAACCACCGAGGGCTTGACGTCTACATTCATCTACAACCCATGACGTTCACGCTTCCAGGCAAGGTCGACTGCGACTGTGGGGTGCCTACCAAAAGAGTTCGAGGAAAGCTATGCGTCACGTTAAAGGAAAAGGCGACTTTCGCCATAACAGGAGGATATACGCGTCGATTGCTATGCGGGACACCAGCAGGGTGTTCGAAACTTGACTCATTTATAAGCAATATACTCTTCAAATATTCGTTTTGCTTCTCGGGTGAGGATTCGAGGGATGCTCAAAACCGTTGTGGACCGCGCTGACTCGCCCTTTCTAGTAGGGCCGCCAACAGTTGCCTATCATATTAGCGGTTAATGTTCAACAGTGAACAATGGGCCGCTCTGTTTGGTGCCATTTGGCGCCTCCGATACTCTTTGTTTCTACGAACTACCCGCAGTCTTGTATGTCCTGCTCATTTTCATCACATTTCTGGCTGACGAGGCGACTAGACTAGATTGCGCCACAATTCAACTACCATAATGCCTTCGAGCGCGATTGGCAGCGACGATCAGCTATCCAGTCCGCAAGCCGCCTTTCTCGAGAGTGAGAACCATTCACTCGATAAGACGGCCTCTACGTCGAAAGACGTTCAGAAAGCTTTGTCACTTCCGACATGTCTCGCCATGAACGTTCAACCACTTCTCCAACCATTCAGCACCTTCTCTGCACCAATCACCCACCTTCATCCCAGGATGTTGTCGTTGTCTCAGAATGTATTCGTCTTCTATACGACTGCATTGCATGAATAGACAGCGCGATAACTCATGCGCCTGCTTCGCCCTCCCTTACTCCGTCAAGGTCTTTCCGCAGATCAGGGAGACCGGTGTCCATGATAAACAAGGACAAGATATATTGTGCGGACGCGCAGCACCTCCGTCAACTCGACTATACGTCTAGTGCCCCAAGAAATATGGCAACTGGTCTTCGTCGCCCGGCGTTCTGATGGACTGTTTGTCTTTATAAAGTGCAAGATCCCGTCGAAAATGGCGAGCGCAGCGCATCACTGCCCACGGCTATGGTCTCGCTTCGTTGTTTCTAGATCCACATTATTGCCCTTGTCGCACTGTGTGTGTCCCGCCTCTGCCCGGTGCTGAAGCGCTCATGCAGCGTCCCTCTCGACTTCTCGTTCGCGTCCGGCTGCCGACCCGACGTCGAGCGGGATGCCTGAGAGGCTGATTTCCATATTGTGCAGCATTCATCGAGGTGGCGATCCGCCGAGTTCTTGGACATGACTCTCAGGTGTTGTTGAACTTGATACCAAGCAAAACCTTCGGTCGCTACGAGTCGGGCATGATGCCGCGAGGACTATTTGAGGTATTCCTCCCGCACTTCTTCCTTATCCGACATCCTTCGCGAATATCCCCAGCTGAGGAATGTTGAAACTTTTGCATTTTGATTTATGATGTCATTACGTGGCTCGCGCCTCCTTCGCCTAATACTTCCCGAACCGTCTACGCCAATCTTACGTCCCTCCGCGTCGTTGACGGTGCGGGCTTCAACCTCATCTCACTGCCCAACCTCACCGATCTGGACGTCGGTTTAGATGGTCTGGATTTCAACCAGGGGCGATGGGTGTGCTGCTTGGGCCGGGCTGTCGATCTCGTCTGGGGGTTTGCAAGGGTTCGAGGACATGATGTGGGTGTTGACGTGCTTGTATTTGGGAGACTCGGAAGGTGATGAGGGCGTGAGGCCGACGTATATCCCGCGGTTGAGGAAGCTGTGTATCCGCTTGAGCGAGGTAGTAGGGAACACAAAGTCTCAGTGTTTGTCAATATCATTATGGTGTTTGTGAATATGGTCGCTATGCGTGCGAAGTGTGGGTTAGAGGTTGTGAGGCTGCGCGGCGTGTGTGAGGCTGCGTTCCCGCATTCGCGGTTTGATGACTGGAAGCGGTGGAAGGATATGAAGGAGAGGGGGTTGATTGATATGTGTGTGTGAACTCGTGAAGATGGAGTCACCGTCGGCGATTGAGAGGGATGTGAGACTGGTGTGTACGGTGCGGGGAGTACTATGTGGAGGAGGTACGGGCCAAGTGACAACATCAAGGGACGAACTGCACTGGAGAGTAAGGTTCGTGAGCTGGGGATATGCGCGAAGGACATCGGATAAGGAATATTTTCGATATGATTGTTCCTCGCGTGCGTCACGGTAATACTCGACTCGCAGATGCCGGAGCTTAGCACAAGGATCCAGCAACTGGTCAAGCAAGATACCCCTCAAGTTCACGTGTGAGAGCTCTGGCGCGAGTTGAAACGCCGAAACCATGTCTTTGCGCTCGAATTCGACAGGCTCAAAGGACACCTCGAGTTTCACGGACCGCAGCTTGGTGATTCGCCCACGGACATTCCCGAGGAGCAGCGCCTCCGCGAAAGTCACGCCCATAAACTCAACGGATCGCCACCGCGCCGAGTGCTCCATCAATAGGAAAAGAAGCTGTGTAGAGACCTCACGCTCGTCATCCTGTTGTACGCGACTGCGTGCGAATACGAAGTCGAGAGGAACACTGCACGAGCGCTCCAGCACCGTACGGAGGCGCGACACACCGTGCGGCAAGTTGGACGCTTGTGATACGGAAACGTACAACCGAGACCACAGTCGGGGGCAACGACGTGATGCATTGCGCCATGTCTGACACACCTGGCCGACGATGTACAGTGGGTCTCGCAGATTGAAAACAGCCATCATGCCAAGGTGTGAGAAAATCTCCTGCCAGATCTCTTGGGGCAATTGACGGACAGCCGAATCCACGGAGTGGAGCTGCTTTCGAACACGCAGCAGCTCTGAACGCGGTGTTTTTCGCTGGTTGATGGATGATGCAGACTGTGTCGATGACACGGATAACGATGTCGTGGAAATAATTGAGACCAGAGTTATCGCGGCGGGATTCGCGGCGTCTAATTTGGCAACCTGGTCGTCTATAAGACGAACACATTCTGAGATAATGACGGCATCCTGGAATGAAGGCGGATTGTTCGTGAGAAATATGTGTCGAATTTTTATGAGGAGACGTTGAACTGTTAAAGGGACATATTTTGGATGTGACAACGCTTGCTGAACGTCTTTCCAAGTAGAGGCCGTATCATCGAGTGGAAATTTCCCACTCGCGACGATGCGGGATAGCGCCAGCGCGGGTAGCCTGCTAGAGAGCTGTTTATCGCTCGTCGAGCTCGAAGACATGATGATGGTCGAGGTTGGTTGCAATCTAGTCATACCATCAGTCGGCAATAAGATGGGCATAAGCACAACATACAAGAAAGTGCTGGAGTCGACTGTTGGTAGCAACAATTAAGAGGATGACGTCACGGGGATGTGCTCTTGCTCTTATAGACATTGAAGACGCCAAAGCGAACCAAACAGAGCGATCCATTGTTCACTGTTGAATATTCAAAGAAGGTAACTGTCGGCCCTATTAAAAATCATAATGGTGTGTAAGCGTGGTCCACAAGGGTAACGGACCCTACTCGATCTCACCTTAGAAGTAAACAATGATCCTATGGGGATGTTGGCCGGCACTTGATGAGTGAGCCCATAACATACTCAGCAAATAATCCCAGCCCCTCATGAGTCATAAGCGACGTTTCAGCTCTCCTTAACCTCTTGGGTAACATCCTCCCAGCCATCTGCCGGAAGAAATTCGTTCTCGCGAACGATATCAAAACGATCTCCCGGACAGTCACCTTTGTGGAATACCCCGCTTGAGTCCTCCGAAAAGCAAATGCTCTCCCTGACAGCATCGGCCAATGTCATACCATATTCCGTTGTGAACGGCGGTTCTTTCATTGCCAGGTTCCCAGAACACAATACGTCTGAGCGGACGTAGAGACGCTGGGACAGATTGCGAAGAATCCATGGACTGTACGTGGGCGCGAAGTCGTCCGGCATCGAGTACGTCAAAGAAGACGGCGGGTGCAACCACTCTTTGAAAAGTTCGTTGAAACTGTGGATCCGTAAAGCGCTTCGTCTCCTCCTCGTCATAAAGCAACTTATCCTCCGCGAGGCTATACAACATGGCGTATATCTCAAGCTTTCCCACTTTATCATCAACCATGCCCTCAAAGTCCCAGCCCTCCGAATCGGAGTCGTCAAAATGATTTTCGCTGAGTAATTCCTCCAAGGCGTCTTTCCTCATCCTGGTATAGTGGCGTTTGAGAGCAACCATGTCACGGGGCCGAATAGCACTCGGTGTTTGCTCTAACCCATCAGGACCGTCACCGAGGATGATGAGTCGATCCCCAGCCCAAGAGCCGCATTCTTTGCGAGCAAACGCTGCCCATAGGGCTTTGAGACGACGCAAGCCGACTATCAAACAGTATTGCGACGCCATGCAGAATGCAAGGACATCATAGTATTTGAATAAATGCCCCAATATTTGCGCATGGATTTCTGGGGGCAGATTCGTCCTACAAAACGTAGTCAGTAAAACCTACTGGAAGGAGAAGGTAACTCACATGACGTTTGCGTTGGATTCATGTAGTGTCAGCGAGCAGGGAGTCTGCCAAAATCCTCTATCGAGTGGATCTTCAGGGAAGGGTACAGTTGGAGCTGCGAGTAGCCTAACCAAGTCGCGTCGGAATACGTCGGAATGTAGCTCGTCCATTGAGGCATCGGTGTACACCTCTTCCGAGTAGATGCATTTGTCAATATTGAAAAGGTGGAAGTACTGGCTCATTTTATGAGCAAGTAGAAGGGAACTAGCCCCTAGGGATACTTTGACGCGTCGAGACACGTGCACGTCGATGTTCGCCTGGGAGGCCAGACAGTAAACGACGTCGAGAAGAGGCGCTATGAACGCGAGCGTTGGAAAATCAAGTGTAGTGTAGTTGCCCGTTGGCGCTCAGCAACCTCAGAAGATGGGAAGACAGGGAAGACCAAAAGGGGCGGCTGACGTTGAATATTAATCGGCACCGAGCACAGCCACGAAGAAAAGGTCACGCGGCTCACGCGGCACGAAGTAATCCATTTTTCCTTCCTCCTTGCAAGAGCTTCGAATGCGTGAGCGCTCAGCCTCCGTGCATGTAATTGAACAGCCTGGTTTTACTACTTCTTCTCCCTATGAGTGGCCCGGATACTTCAGGCCGCTGCTAGCCTTACCACCTGTCCGGAGCTCACGCGCTCACGATTCACAAAATGGAATCCTTACAACGCAACTACTGCTTCTGACGTTCTCCTCCTCCTACTCAGTCCTATCCATTCTCCCAATGTTTTCACTGTCATGACAACGTCGCCACAAATGGAAATGGAAACACGCTTTGCCCACTAGCCGTTCCGAAGTACTACTTTGTTTGGTAGTCATTCTAGTTCCGCCGGGTCTTACTCTCTGGGCACTGCCTACCCGTCATTTCTCGCGTAGCGACACGCATCATCTATTTATCGGACAGGAAACTAGGTCTGCACTTTTCCCGATTAACACTCTCCGTCTCAGAATGAAATTTACAGAATGATCCATCTCTTCGTGTCATCATCATCGCCATTCAGCAGTTGCTGGGAACGTACCCTTAATCGACGAGAGACGTTTCGCAGTACGAAAAGTTACCAATAGAACTTTGCAAATTCTCTCATCTCGCGCGCAGGATCCATTATGGTATTATAATTGCGCCACAATTTTAGTTACTGGCACTAACACAACGAAATACAGATTATCTTCTCTTAATTCGCCAAGGGTAATACTCAGGCTCACCCTTGGCAGCCAACTGCGTTTCTGTGGTGTTTGGACAGACAGACCAAAAACGTCGAACAAAGAAAATGTCACGTCGCTTTTGTTTGTTGCTCTTTGTATCAACAATAAATTCGCTTTTCCTGGTCGTACTGTTCTCTCCCAGCAACGCCTACCGACACGCCTATCCATTATAGTGAGTTGACTGTGTCGGCTCATTAACGATTAACGCAGTATCTCTCAAGCTCACTTCTTAATCCGTGCATTGGCAACACGATGGATTCTTTATTACCGTCGTCCTTCTCGTTCAACAACAACGACAATAGCCTTGCACTTTCCACACCTCACAACATTGACGCTCGGACATGCCATATTCACACCCTGCCCACCGAGATCCTACTATCGGTGTTCAGCCTTCTTCCTCCCGGTGACGTCTTCTACCCGTCCGCTGCCCAATGGGTTGTGGGTCGTGTTTGTCGACAATGGTCTCAAGTCGCTGCGTCGTGCTACGACCTCTGGAGGTGCATCACGGTCACAGTCTTCTCCGCGGTTTGGTGTCCCAATTCCGTTGGCCTTTTACGTGAAGTCATATCCCGCTCTGGAGAGCACGCTTTGCACATCACATTCGATATGAGCGGCATCGACATGACCAGTGAAGACTTCGGGCACGAAATCTACAACCAGGACGGAAGGCGCATACTACCATTCTTCGAAGCCAGGTCCCTGCAGCTCTTGGCCGTACTTATGGATTTCTCACCGCGCTGGGTCTCTGCAGACTTTCGCGGGCTCGTACCGAGCTGCGCGAGGGCCCTCGATGCAATCACGGAGAGGTTACCTCGACTTGAGGCTCTTACTATCGATTGTGATGACAGCGTGCAAGTGAAGATTTATGCTTTTTGCGATGCTCCACGCCTACGCACGGTTTGCATTGACTACGCCCCGGTACAGATGATGGACCCCTGCTCGTTGGTGTCTCTCGTTAGCCCGTCGGGTTTGTTCGCCACAGAGATGCTTAGCGAGTGTCCGAAGCTGGAGAGTCTGACGGCTTACGGAATAATACCATCGTTTAGGGATGCGGGGAGGCGCACGACGTTGAAGAGCATCACTTATATCAGTCTCGGACACGATGACCAGCTGGTGGTCCTCGATCTCCCCAATCTGATTGAGCTCGAGCTCGCCACATCTGTATGCCCCGAGCTCACGGTGGCCAACTTTTTGGAACATTCCCGATGCCCTCTTCGGAAGATGTCCCTTCTGCTTTGTCAATGCGACTGTCTTCAGTTGGTGGATATACTCCGCCTTACGCCAACCGTAGAGGAAATTGTCATCGAGTTCGACGACTTTTTCTGCTACTTTGATGGAGTTGATTCGTCCTCGGAGGACAGCGACTCCGACGATGATGATGACAACGAGTACGTCGAAGATAAAGCGGGGAGGCGACGCGAAAGCGGGCTTCGCATTGGCTTGGAATCGTTGATGGACTTCATTGGCATCATCAAGGATTCCAAGTTGCCTTCCAATCCTCTCCTTTCATTACCTTGCCTCAGACAGTTCTGTCTGTCTTTCGAGTTTTTGGAGCCCGATGAGGCGCAGCTCCTGAACACCGCCTTTTGCGGGCAAACTATCGTACAGGATTTTCAGCTTAGAGGCATTGTTCTCTCTTTGAACTTGGTTATTGTTGGCATGTAATTAAACCAGTACACATTTATCTCGTATTTCATACATACCCATTTCATCTGTACCATGACTTCATTTGAACATTCTACAAGAATTTCTTCAACTTCAAGCCCAATGGTTGAACTATGAAAGCGTCAGCCAAGATGCTCTCAAAGCCATCGAGCATTACTTACTAATAAAGTAATTAAGCGCAGCGAAGAAAAGATAATTGAGGATCATCGACCACAACTGAGGACCGCCTTCGTGCCGCAACAGAGGATTGATGGTGAGCTCCCGAATATACGGCAGTAGCTCGTCCCAGTATCGCGGAACCACAGACACCGGCTTCCCTTTGAAGCCCGGGATATCGCGCGTGGTGAACCAAGGGTTTTGAACGTGTGGCGCAATATAGCTCATCACACTCTGCATACAAACGCGTCTCGTCAGTATCATAGGCTAGCTGAGACTGGAATTGATTGACACTCACGGAAACCGATGGTTGAAGGAGGGCGCTGCGCGCCACAACGAGTGGCAGACGATCTCCCAAGTGTATCACAATGACCGTATCGGGAATCTTTCCGACGTCGGCCGTTGTGTTTGATGGTACTGGACTAGGCGGGTGATAGTGCTCCCGACAACTGGAGGACGATTTAGAGATTCGCGTTGGGGAAAGGACTCGGTCAGAGGCGCTGGATTGGAATCGGCTGCTGCCGACATGATTGTGAGAGGTGAGTTCTTGCGATAGCAGGAAAATGACCTTGGTATAAGTAGTATTGACGGAGAAAGGCTCTTTGACATCGCATAGGCACAAAGGTAGCATGTCGATCGCTAGTTTGACAAAGAGAAACAGTCATCAAAGGTTGCATATCGACGTGTAGGAGTACTTAAGAGGGTTGTGGTTTGGTGTAATTGTACTCACTCTGTACTCACTGCACTTTATCTCGAAGCGGCGCGATGATAGCAGGATGAAAGGGTCAAAATGCCGCCCTGTAATTCCCCTAGCCTGTTTCCGAACTGCCGGGTTGCCAAATCATATGTAAAATTGTGAGCAGCCTCCTTCTTGCAACGTTCTTGGCTTCCTTCTCGTCCATCTTCGAAGTATACAAGCTTTGAACCCTTGAAGGTCCTTCTACCTCGCCATAACCGCGTACGTATCACTCTTCAACGGCTTATACATATTATCGCAGTGAGTTCGAGAGCTGCACCATGCATGGCCGTCAATTGATAAGTACACCTTACAGGTCCCCCACATACTACGACCCCGTACGCAAGCCATGTTCAAAACGAGTACAGTCGAATTACGCCAGGTCGCGTCGGGAGCGCGTGCATCCCGTACCGTGACCGCGGACCCAACCCTCATTCCCGACGACGACCAATCGCCGATTCAGCAACTGCCCGCTGAGCTCTTGGAGGCCATATTCCAAACCATTTCCAGTTCTCCAGGGGATTATTCTTCGCAACCTCAATGGGTACTGCGGCAGGTGTGTCGCTTTTGGCGGAACGTATCCACGTCAAGTCCCAGGTTGTGGAGAGAGCTTTATGTAAATGCACACATGGCGGCAAAGCTTCGAGACGCGACGTCTTTGTTGTGGCTGGCACTGTCATATACGAAGGAGATGGACCTGGTCATTACGTTTGACATGAGCGCGTCTGTTCACGGTGATCCGGCTTTGACCTTGCTAGACCTGCTCATGACGCGGAGTCGTCAATGGCGTACTGTTCATTTCATCAGCCTCGATGTGGCTTGCACGCGCGCACTTACCAGGGTTCGAGGGAGCCTTCCACGACTTCGGGAGCTGCACATAGAATCTACGCCGGACGCCCGGGTCTATGAAGAGATTGTTGCCTTCACGCAAGCACCATTGCTCGAGGGGCTGTATCTCAATGGCGCGCGGATGGACTGTCAATCGCTATATGCTCAGCTCACGCGGTTCAGTGTGACGGGCGCAACTTATAGATCCTCGCTGGTCAGCGTCCTACGTGAATGTCCCCGCCTCGAGCACATGACGATGCAGAGCAGGGCGCCATCATTCAAGCGTGTAGTCTCGCAAACCCTCAAAGCGCTCACGTTTTGGAGCACTCCTTCCGATTTGGCTCTGGTCCATCTCCCAAACCTCCGCCATCTTGATATCAGGGGTTTTCTATCACACCCGCCCTTCCCTTTATCCTCGACTTTATCAAGGGTTCGCGATGTCCGTTGATTGACCTCCAAGTCGTCAACTGTGACCTGTCTGTGGGCAGCTTGATAGACGTATTAAAGTTGGTTCCACTCCTCGAACACCTCGAGATCGGGTTTCAAGGCATCGTGTCCGAGTCCGCGGCGGTCTTTGTCGTCAATGTTGATCAGGCTTTATGGCAGTTAATGTTCGCTTTAGGAGGAACGGAGCGTGAAGATGAGCAGGTATTTGCGTTAGTCCCAAAGCTTCGCACTCTAGACATCAGCTTGGCGTTGGGATGCGGTTCGGAATCAAGCTATACCTTTCATAAATCTGCGCAAGTCTTTACAATGCTTCGACGCAGGCATGCGCAGAACCAGATGGTGGCAAGCTGTTCTTTTGACCTCGAGGTCGTACTTATCGTTTGAGGCGGAGACGGGCCTGTAGCGAGGAGATGGGGAGCAAAGTCGAGTCGCGCGTTCAGTTATTAGCTGAGGTTGCATATAGTCCGACAACGATAGATAGAACTCATAGATGCAGAAGTTCAGTGCCCGGCGAAAGATAGACTAGACATAGAGGACAGATAGAGTTCTTGCTGCAGAAAGCAATAGCTCAAGCAACAGCAATGATTATGGTAGTGGTCAAGCTTACGTTGTAATTAGGATACCATTGATAAAAACATGTTGATAAAAATATAGGAACATGGTCGTGGTGGTGATGCCCTGGGAGGAGGCGCGTGGGGAAACGAGGGAGGCTGTGGTGGAGGGATTACGCATCGTAACTACGGCGATGTCACCGGAAGACTTCAGTCATAGCAAGAGCTAAGTCTGAAGATGCGCCGGTTACCCGCTAAGAGTCTCCAGAAATACTGACGCGTTAAGCCGACATGAGAGTTTGTTGAAGGATTTGACCACGTGACGTCAGCGCGCGGCGCAACTCGGCTTGCCCGGGGCTTAAAGTTACAAGTCAACCATCACACACATTGTCCTTCTGGAGTCACTACTCCGGCTGCGCACGCTATTGTCCCTTGTCATGGTAAGAGCAGCTCTTATATGTATTCTCAAATCATTCACTGTCTCCAGGATGCAGGTTCTGTGAAAATACCCGGTCCTAATAGTCCGCATTGCGCGACATGCACGTGTCACGGAGGACCCATCGGTACCTCTCACAGTCTTCCCCCTTTACCTGTCTCTATTGAGCAACACCTGTTCGCCAACGAAGCTCCGCGTCCTGACGATATCCCCATCTTACATGGCTGCCTCCCTCCCCTCGACGCATCACTTACGCGTCTCGATGAAGAGATAGCCGCTCTCTCGTCTCTGCGAGATCAACTCCGATTGACTCTTCAAAAAAGAGAAGTGGCTCTCGAGAAGCTCACATCTGAACGCGCGGCCTGCCATGAACGCCAGCAGAAGCTTTTGGGGGCCGTTTCCGCCTTGCGCCGGTTCCCTCTGGAGATCCTCCAGAATATCTTCCTCATGGTAATCCCCGATGATCTCGACTGCGGATTCCCAGTCCTCAGCGATAGAGACGGACCCTGGGCCGTGAGTCGCGTCTGCCGTAGGTGGCGCGACGCCGCCCAATGGCCCCAGCTATGGACATCGTTCCAAATCACGTCCTATAAATGCGGCTGGAGCGTATGTGATAGCTGCGATAATATCGCCCTGACCGGATGCACGGATCCCTCTGCTCTCCTCCAAACTGTGCTGGATCGTTCTGGATCGCATAAGCTCTCTTTTCATTTCGAGTTCGACTTTGATGATTACGCCAACAACCCGAGAAGGATTGAGGATCTCTTGGATACGCTGATGGAGCACTCTGAGCGCTGGGAGCGCGTGACGTTCGATGTGCCGACTGCTTTGGGCGTGTGGTTGGGAGACATCCGAGGGGAAGTATCGGCACTGAAAGAACTGGTGTTCACATGCTGCGATCCAGATTGGGTCTGGGAGACTGTGGAGGAGAATAGCATCCGCGTTGTGCGCGCATTTGAGGTGGCTCCACTGCTGACCGACGTCAGCGTCCGAAACGCCTATCTCGCTCTTGACTGCTCGCGTTTATTGCGCTTCACTTCGAGATCCGATTCGTACATTCCCGTGCCGATCGACGTCCTCTCTGTCTTACGCCGCGCTCCTGCTCTTAGCTACCTCAACGAGGCTAGTCTTGCTCAAAACCACACCGAATGGCTCACAGTCGGGGTGCCACGCATCACCCGCAGTCTCGAATATCTCTCCACAGCAAACGCCTTTCTTCTACGTTCCTTGAATCTTCCATGCCTCGATCATCTCGAGGTTGGCAGCCGCAAGTTGCACACACCCCTTCCATATCTGCCTTTCATCGCCGACTGTCTTCGTGCTTCCCAATGTTCGATTACAACCCTCCACTTAAGTAACTGCGACTTCTCCATCGGCTTCCTCCCCACAATCGTAGCACTATCTCCGGGCTTGAAGAAGCTCATGATTTCGTTCAGCTGCCAAGTAATAACACCCGACTTCAACTACCAAGTTGATGTTTCATTGGGCTTTTTGATACACAGCCTGTCGCAGATGGTCGATGATGGAGACGGAGGCAACGTTCACCACCTTGCACCATTACTTGAAGACCTAATGTTCTCATTCGATGTGCGGTCCGATCAGGAATGGTCGTTCGTGAACTCAGCTTTGGTCGACATGATTGATGAGAGACGGAGAGACGAAGATGGAAATGGAAATGGGATGTTGAGTATGGTGCACCTTGTTTTCAGGCCACACCCGAGACAAGTCCTGCCGCTCTTGATGGACCATGATATTGCTCGGTTACGCGTCTTGAAAGCTTCGGGATTCTCTGTGGATATATTCAGGAAGGATGTTGATGACTCGTCCATCCTTTGAAGAGGAGAACAGGGTTTCGTTGACATTACTTGGTTACACTAAACCACTTTCGAGCCACTTTAACATAGTGAGATAGTTGACATGCACGCAGGACACACAAGCTTGCTTGCTGAGCTGGGTAACGGTGCTCTAAAGCAACCAGGTGAGGTACTACTGACTATTTCAACAAGTCCGCATTGCGCTACATGGTAACGGAGAGCCTATCGGCACCTCTCACAGCTCCTCCTTTGCCTGTCTCTATCGAGCAGTATCTGGTGACGAACGAAGCTCCGCGTCTTGCCGATATCTCCATCTTACATGACTGCCTACCTCCCCTCGGCGCGTCCCTTACGCGTCTCGATGAGCCGCTCTTTCGTCTCTGCAAGACCAGCTCCGTCTAATTCTCCAAAAGAGACGTGACAATCGAGATGCTCACAAAAGAACGCGCGGCCTGCTTCCTTCCTTCAGCAGAAGCTCTTGAGGAGGCCCCGGGAAACTCCACTAGGACTCCGGTGGCGCAACCTTCAAATATAGCCCTCAAATTCGCGCACTTTTGCACAATTTGGGCCTCAAATCCGCCAAAAATCACCAAGGAAGTCACGACACGTGCCCATTTGTCACGCCTCCAAATCACGTTTCGTTGGTGACATTTCGCTCTGTGCTTCTCCGATGCTCACTCACGTCCGTCGGTCACCGAACAGTGCGTTACGTGCAGCTTGAGAGTAATGTTCGGCGGAAGTCGAGCATATGCATGGTGCCAAAATTTGGCCTGAACCCCTGCTGATGCTCTCAAATCCGCGAAATCCGCCAGGCTTTTGACTCAAATCCGCCGAAATCGCTGGAGGAGTTTCTTGGGGCCTCTTGGCCGTTTCCGCCTTGCGCCGCTTCCCGGATAGTCATCCCCGACAATTTCCACTGCGGATTTCCGGCCTTCAGCGACAGAGCAGGGCCCGGGTCGTCATGGTCGCGTCTGCCGTCCAATAGTCAGCTAGGACGTCGTTTCAGATCACGTCTTATGGCCTAAATGCTGTGGATTCGGTAGCCTTTCCTGACGTTCAACGTGCTCACCTAACAGATTTCTTCATAGACGAGGCTATATATAAAATGGATAAAAATAGCTGCTAGGTGCCTTACAGGTAAGATTTCTTATCCACTTTCTGGGTCATGAATCGAGTGCACAGTTGGTCAGAAGAACGATGGTGGCAGGAACGAAAGCTCCTAATTTCTGCCCTCCGCCTTGTTCCATGTCATGCGGGGAGGTTATTATCAATACCTACGAGTCACACTGCTCAGGACTGCTGTGGTAGTGGGCTCATGCATGACCCGACTACCGACCTGGAATCGGTTCTTGATAGGGAACGGCAACTTTGACGCGTAGGGGGGCTCTGAGTGTTTAAAAGGCGTCTAAACCACATCAGTACCGCACTTGTTGTCTCAAGTCTCTTCGACCATGTTTGCTATTGGACTCGTCAATCTCGTTCTTCTAGCGAGGCTCGCCTACTGTGCACCCGCCGCCAGCTCTGGTGTCGCAGTAGTCGCGTCCTCGACCGACTCTGCGCCAGCGTCGACCGCGACGGTTCCATTTGCGAGCACCGACCCGAACGTGCCGCTTTGGAACGAGGCTAGCGATCCTTCCACTGTCCAACCGATACGCGGGGGCCTTGGTGCCAAGATCATGGGTCCTGACAATATACCTATGGATCTACAGAACCCAGACTTGTTCGCGCCGCCTACTACCGACGCGGGAACTCTGTACGTTTCAATCCTTCTCTCTCTCTTCGTGACTAACGGGCTCTTCTAGTAAGAACGCCAAATGGCCATTCAGTTTCAGTCACAACCGCATGCAGACTGGTGGTTGGGCACGACAAGAGAACAGTAAGTCTTTGTATTAGACATGAGACCTCCTCCTTATTTGTTATTTAGTTGGGGTTATGCCCATCGCAACTGGTTGGTCACGCCTAGTCCTTTTGCACCCTCTTTTAACATCTCTTAGCAATGGCTAGCGTCAACATGCGCCTTGAACCTGGAGCAGTTCGGTAAGTCCGATCAAGGCCGGGTCAATGACATGCTAATATCTTCTTTAGTGAGCTTCATTGGCACAAAACGTCAGAGGTAACGTTCCTGTTCCCGCGATTCCCGCCACTGCTGATCTTTCTTAGTGGGCGTACGTCTTGAAAGTGAGTACCACAGAATCTGATCATTCTACGTGTTCCGAATTGTGCCTGCTAGGGAACGACTCAGGTGACCGCGGTTGATACTGAGGGGCGCAACTTCGTCGGCAATGTGGTCAGTACTGGGTAGACGTTCCCCCTTCCAGATTCAATGACATTCTGTTAGGGCCCGGGAGATCTTTGGTTCTTCCCCCCCGGTATTCCTCATTCCTTGCAAGCAACTGGCGACGATCCGGATGGTTCTGAATTCCTTCTTGTTAGTCTTCCTCTATCCCTGTACCCTCTCTTCTAAGGCGACACCAGATCTTTGACGATGGGGACTTCAGCGAGGATTCGACTTTCTTGGTAGGCTTCCATTTCCCCTGCATGGTCGTATGTATTGATCTTGAATTTCAAACTTAGTTGACAGATTGGTTGGCACATGTCCCAGCTGAAGGTAGTAGTCTCGTACGCTCGGCGCGCAGGAGTACTGATAGCCTCGTAGTCATCCAAAAGAATTTCCAGGCCACCAATCCTCAAGCATTTGCGCATATTCCTGCTCAGGAGCTATATATTTTCCCTGCTGGTTCGCTTCCTCGTATTCCTCTGGCGCAGCATGTTGAGAACTTTGTGCAGACGTTCCTACCGATGACCAAGCTCCTGAAAGTCCACAAGGCACCGTCCCGGACTCGTATACGTTTTCCTTGTCTCAGGTCCCGCCTACGCAGTTGTCTGGTGGCTCCGTCAGGATAGTCGATTCTTCTACATTCAAAGTTTCGACCACCATCGCCGCTGCCGAAGTCACCGTTGAACCGGGTGCTATGAGGTTTGTAGCTACTTTCTCTCTTCTTCCGATCGTCGCTTGATACATTATTGGCTAGGGAGCTTCATTGGCACCCTACCATGGATGAGTGGAACTTCTTCCTGTGAGCACTTCATTCTCTTCAGGATGCTGTATGGCCCTGATTGTACCCGCTCATTCTAGCGAGGGTGAGGGCCGCGTGACCATCTTCGCCTCCCAAGGTTCAGCCAGAACATTCAATTATCAGCCTGGTGATATTGGTCAGTAGGTTTCATTTCCAACGAGCCACACTGACCTTCCGTGATTAGGCTACGTACCTACTGCTATGGGTATGTCCTCGTTCCTTTCGTCGAAGCTTTTCTCAAGAGGTGTTTTAGGCCACTACGTCGAAAACACAGGAAACACAACCTTGAAATTCTTGGAAATCTTCAACACAGATCGCTTCCAGGACATCAGTCTCAACCAGGTAAAACTCGGTGTTCGCAATTGTCACGCTGTTCCCGCTGACGCCTTCCGACAGTGGCTTGCCTTGACGCCGCCTGAACTGGTCAAGGCGCACCTCGGCCTCGATGATGAGACAATCGCTCAGTTATCCAAGACTAAACCTACGGTGATGGGACCTGCTTGAGAACGAAACACGGCATAGTTTTGTAGAAATGAATCGTTTTACTTATCGAAGCTGTGTGTGCATGAATATAACGAACCCTACCTGCCCACTTAAACCTTGTGTGAGTAGCACCTTCCATAGACAGTCGACTTGAAGGGAGCCGCCAAAGACGAATGTTGGGTGAGGACGAGACGCCAGTGAGTACTACTGAGTAGTAAGGCCTTATATACGCTGAAACTGTTGCCGCGTATTTGTACACTCTCCACTTCAGACGATGAATGCTCCGATGCGACATACGGAGTGTGTAGCGCATTTATATGTCTTCGTCGACAGTCGGTGATATTAACATAGTCTAGCGCAGACAGACACTCCCTTGGTTAACAGATCACTACACAAAGCATACAATATAGAAATATGATAAATAAGAACCCCAAAATTAGATAGTGTCCATCACGTGAACGACTCACCACCCCCACCTCCACGCATACTAATGGCCCTCATAAACGCAAAAATGAAGGAGACGGCGAAGAACAGTCTCCTCCCAACGGGAGACATGCACGAAGAGGAAGCATCGTCTCCTGGCCAGGGGAGATGCGCACGAAGAGGTGCCTTCAGCATGGAGGCAGAGAGCTCGAAGGAGAGGAAACGTCTTCCTGGGGAGTCTCGCGCGAAGGAGACGCACACGAAGAGGTGCCTCCATCATGGAGGGAGAGAGATCGAAGGGGGACGAGACGTCTCCCTACTAGGGAGTGGGGTGAGGAGGATGATCGGGGAGGTCACAGTGAAGACGGTGTTACGTTCCTTCCATTCATCGCGGACTGCCTTCGTGTTTCCATTGGTTTTCCAAATGTTCGATTACTTACCAAGTAACTACGACCCGTCGAGTCCCAACAAACGATTATCGTAGCACTATCTCCGGGCTTGAAGAAGCTGATGATTTCGTTCAGCTGCCAAGTAATAACGCCCGACTTCAACTACCAAGTGGATGTTTCGTTGGGCTTTTTGATAAACAGCCTGGAGACGGAGGCAACATTCGCCACCTTGCACCCTGAAGAGCTAACGTTCTCATTCGATGTGCGGTCCGATCAGGCATGGTCGTTCGTGAATTCAGCTTTGGTCGACATGATTGATGAGAGACGGAGAGACGAACTTAAGGAAATGGGATGTTGAGAATGGTGCACCTGAGTCCTTCCTCAGACTTCAAGTTGGAGGAGGACAGCTTGTCAAGATCACTACACAAAGGGTACAACTATAAGGTATACATATAAAAGATGAGTGATACATGATAAATAAACCCCAAATTAGATAGCAAACAGTTCGTCACTTGAACGACTCACCACCGCCACCTCCACGCATAATAGCCCTCATAAACGCAAAAAACCTGTCCCCATACTCCTCCGGGGGCACAGGACTGATCTTATGTCGATCCGCCTGCATCCCCTTCCAGCAATGCTCCACCTTCTTGAGCAAGGTATACGGCGTCAGTATATCTATAACGCCCAAATAATATATCGTGTCCAAAAACTCATTACCGTCGCCCGTCGCACGCAGTCCGCCCTCGTCTTGATAGAAGAGAAAGTGCTGTCGATCCCCCGTATCCTTCTCTGGCAACTGAACCGCGCCCTCTTTCGGCTCCGACTCGCGCATCGCCCGACGCATGGCAATCGCCTCGGGTGAGAAGTTATACCTCCTACCGCTGGTGATGGTTGGTCGACGCCGGTGGCGTCCGTGTGGCATTTCGACGTCCGGCTTTGTACGGTTATGAGTCATGTAAAGCACAGTATAATGGGCTTACCTCGAAAACCTTGAGCGTGTTTCTCCGCACGTTATCCCGATTGCCCCTCTCCATCTTGTGTATCCCAACAAGCAAGCTATAGTCCATCACACGAACCGACTTGAGCAGCTCCGTATCTCGTCTCAGCTGTTCCGTCAACAATGCCCTCTTCTCCGGTCCCAACTCGAGCATATGTGCCCTGTTGATCCAGTTGAGATCCTTGAGAACAGCATTGTTCTTATCCTTTTTAAGTTCCTCCGGATACTCCCTCCCAACCGTACTCCCCTTCAAGTCGTACGTCTCATGAATATCCTTGTGTGGCGGGAAGAGGTTATTCATGATGACAAAGTGGATTTTACGCCCATGCGGTAATTTAACGCGATGAAGGCCGTAGAATCGGGAGAGGAGAGTCTGCGGGTTGTCCTTGACATGGTTGTAGTACTGCTTCAGGATCCTCAGCAGGAACTTGTGCTCGCTATGACGGATGGTCTTTATTATGAAGCGGTAGTCGCGAGAGAAGTAGAAGAACGAGCCCGACTTGCCAGGGGAGCCTAGTTCGGAGAGGATATATTTGGAGGTCAGAGAGAGGAGGTAGTCGGCGGGGTCCAGAAGGAAGTGATCCTCTCGTAAGGAACGAAATACCCAGGGCGCATAATCCTGTGTGAAAGGATTTAGAACAGCATTTAGGTACGTGGGGAAATCCATCGCCGAACCTTGAATTTGAAGTCGTATTTGGCAGAGGGTGTCAACTCATTGCCGACTACGTCGAATGAGTATTTATGTCGCGCGGAAGTAAAGTCTTCATCCGTTAATGGTCGTTTTATTTTGGCTTGACACCGCGAGACCTGCAGAATTAGTTAGTCAAATTCAAGGCAGGACTGGTGTGTACGTACGCCAATTCGAATGCCAGTTAACATGTTGTACATTAACACGTAGTTGACGTGGTCCTCTCCAATGAGATTGCCGACGAGAGGAACATCGTCGCCCTTTGTGAGCGCTGCTTCAGCTTGCTGCTGCTGTGCTCGCCTCTCCATTCGTTCGCGCCGTATCCGTTCCGCGTGAAGTTGGATGTCACTGACCACATCGTCTTCCTCGACGTCGTCGTAGTACGGTTGCGAAGCAAAGTGTAGATGTTGACCGCGTTGGAGACTGCCCACGCGTGACGGTAGAGTCTGCATGGTACTTCGTCTCGTTGGGGGCTGTATCATTATTGTCGGTGGATGGAGGTATGGAGGTGACTCGTGGTGTTCAGGAGGTGGAAGGGTATCATGTAAGCGGGTATCAGAAGCGCGTACTGCAACAGCCCGTGCTGTCGACGCGGATGACGAGACGGAGATTAGACGATCGCGAGGGGATTCAGGAAATACGCCACTGTCACGCAGCGCCTCGGGCTCGTTGTAGACCACAGCCCCGCCAAGCATGGTGACGCCGTTGGGCTTGGCCTCATCGACATCTGGGGCCTCTCGTCAGTTTATTTGACGCTGGCTGGCGGAGAAAAAGGCGGCGGACCATGTTTGACGTCGCTGACGGCATCCTTCACGACGCTGGACACCGTCGGTGAGATATTATTCAACACGGTCACGGAGCCCGGCACTGGGCCTGCTTCCATCTGCACAGATTCTGCCGTGACCTTCGGGATGTGCACTTCTTGAGTCCCCAATTGGGTGCGCCGAATTAGCCGATGGCGCCTCTAGGGTGTGCAGCGACGAGCTCGACGACGACGTTCCCAGCGGTGCTGTCCTATACGATCCAGCCGAGGACGAACGAGCCGAGCTAGACGTAGAGCTCAACCGGTGAATATAGTCGGGCGCTGAGGGCGACGGCGATAACACCGCCGCGCTTGCCATCGTCGCGTACGGTGACGGGAAAATCAGGAGAAAATGAGCAGATTTTCGCGGCCGCAGTGCTGGTGGTAAATGCTTAAGATAAAGAGGAGGTCTGTTCCAGATTTAGCTGTCATTGCCAAATTTAGTGTCCGCCCCTGAACCCGCTTTGGTGCCGCCGTGGCGCATGTTGATTGTACAGTAACAAGTCTGGTTGCAACAGAACTGGCAGGTATATGTTTGTATTAGATAGTAAAGATCCAAAGTACTACGTAGACAAAACCATCTCCAACGCGTACAGAGCGATCAGACGAATAACTTGTACAAGCTAAGGGCAGAGCCGAGGAGAAGTCCTACCAAACATAACATCAGAGTGGGAATCATTGCAGATTTAAGTACGAGATGCTCACCACCGGAAGACAAGGAGCCAATGAATCCTCCTTTTTTAACTCTCTGTTGAAGGTGGTCAGAAACTGCAGCTTGAAGACCAGCTATCGTACGCACCGAATCCGGACCAGCCAGATAGCCCTTGGTGTAGAAGGCCCGTCCAACCACGAATAGGCCACAACCTACTGCAGCAGCAATAGGGTAATACACGGACGTAAGGATGGTTCTAGAGGTTCAAGGTGAGCTTAAAACCGCGCTAACACTAAAGAAGACTACTCACGCAGTGATAACAGGCGTAATAACCTCTAGCGTATTCTGATGCGCGCGCTGCGCGCAGTTGAAGATATACGCGTCACGCGAGGCCTCAGCTTCAGCTTTTTCCGCGTACACTGTATGTTCACAGTCAAACACAATCCAATTAGCTTGAAGACGAACAAAACTCACATTGGGGATATTTTATCTTAGCAAGCTTTCGCTTCTTGCCCACCACCATCGTTTGAGCAGCAAGCATTATCTGGGTCGAAAATAGAGCCAATGCGACCCATTTGTATCTGTCAGAGGTTAGACACGAGAAAATCTGCTATAGCAGTACGCACTCATCAGAAAGAACAATAGTGATAGCCATTTCTTCTTCAGTGCGAATGGTTGTGAAAGGTCGATGCTGTCTTAAGACGTTGACGTGTCCATCGACTCCTTTATACCAGCTAGTCTTCTGGCTCTGTCATGCTCTCGTCATGCCTCCTCGTCAGCACGGCACGCACACGTGGCCTGTGAGTATGTGTTCGTGCGCTCCTCTTCGAAAAGGACGCGTCAAAGGACGCGTCGTGGATACTATAACCATTATTCAACGCAGGCGGACTGTCAATTTGAGGAACGGTCATGCACAGCACGAAAAATTGTCCAGAAATTGCGCGATTGATATATGATGACACATCCGGTTGGTGTAAGCGTCGACTTCCTGATTGGCTAAGAAAAAGCAGATAGCCCACGGGCCGCGGGAGTGAGAAGGGCGTCGGTCATTGCCAAGTCATTGCTAACCCACTTAGATGCCACCAGGATGCCACAGACTATTAGTATTGTAGAGATTCTCTCAGGAGTATCTTGAGCGTTATGGTGGTCGCACAACTCGCGGGCGGAACGGCCAAGGGATCCGGAAAGTCGTTCAAACTTCAAATCGATCGGGTCGTCGCCGAAACCTTGGATGAAGCTGGTCGCCTTCATACTGCGCATGGTCCCAGGACCCAAAGTACGTTGTCGCGCAACGAGATCGACGTGTGCGTGGAGATGGCGGGGTAGCGAGTAGCTGAGCGTCCGGACGACGTAAGATAACGAGGCGGTGTGGCGATACAAGACTTCGTATTGCGCAGCGAGCATCGCCGCGACTGTGACGGGGAACGTAAACGGTAAGCCACTCTCCAGCATTAGAGCGGGATGTTGCATCGTCCGCGTTGATGTTGTGGTGCAGCAATCAGGATTCCACCGAGTCGCTTCAGGATGAACAGCACACGTATTATACTTAGTATCTTGTAGAGAATGGCCGGAATAGTACCATCATAGTCGCGGGTGTGTAAATGTGGAGGATAAGGCAAGTACTGTACACTACAACTTGTCTAATGCGCGAGAGGCAGCGTTCAATAGAACGTTACTGGCGGAGTCTTACGTCTCGCGTGATTATAAGTTTCGTTGTGTTTCAGCGGAAACGAGTATGAGTTGGGGCTGCGCCTATTTAGCAACAGTCATGGCTCCGCGCTCACGCGTCCCGGCCACGCGCTCGCGGTCGTCGAGGTAATGTCACAATTGGGTGGGCACTCCAGATGCCGCCGCCTGCATACACTACATGACGAGAAGACGGATGACTACCAGACCCCATGGTAACCACCCCATAAGCCTCACGAACAGACTTTATCGTGCTTGCCGCCCACGGGCCACAGACTGCAGTCCCCCTGACGAGGAGTCGCGCTCTCATCGAAGTGCACTGACGCGACCGTCGAGACAGACAACAAGCCAAGGCGACACCCACGCAGTCGTCCTGACGAGCAGCGGCGCTCTCGTCCAAGTGCACTGGTGATGTTCCTCTTGGAACGTCCGCTCTGATATCATGCACACCGTCACACGCCAACCCCGCCCAAAACTATCGCGAAGCCGTCCCCATGCTGAGAGGTCGTTCTAAGGAGCGAAGCCCTCCAACAGATGCACCTTCAAGCCACGGGGTGCGCCAGGGATTCTGTTGTCTTTTCGAGCTGATGACATGGTATGATGATGGTGGTTAGTGATTGTCTCGAACGTATCGACGACGCCACCACCACTCAGCCGGGGAGACAGAGGTCACTGTTGCGCGATGCACTCCAGCGCGGCGAGATCTCAGGCAGAGACGTCGAGTCCAGTACGAAAGGTGAGCAGGTTGAAGGAGAAGTATCAGGAGAACCCTAACACCTCAAACGTGAGAAACAAACTAAAGAAAAAGGGACAGTGGATGGGAGACAAAATTCTGAGGCTTCAGCTAAGAACGAGAGCACGAGAGAGAAGGCACAGATGTCGAGGACGTGGCAAGAGGCAAAAGTCCCAATCCGGCAGTTCGTCGCCATCATCCGACGGCGACATTGAGACTGCAATCTTCACGCCTGCGTCAGAACGCTATCTTACCTTATTAATATCTAACACTTATGCTAGCGGTTCGCAAGCTCACGTAGCACTAAACAGGCACTAAAGCAGGATCACCGCAAGAATGGCCTTCCTCACCAACAATAAGCGACTACCCTAGTTCCGCCCAAGTTCCGCCAGTCAACAATATTGGAGGTAATATTCGGGAGCGTTCCAGAAAAAAGGCGAATTACTGAAGGAAATGGGCCTCAACTCCGCTGTCGTAATGACTGTTAATAAGCGACTCGACTGGCATGCCGCATCAGAAGCTTGAGTTATGGATCACCGCCAAGGATGAGGACAAGTCACGCTCTCAGGATGGCGAACTATACAGAACGCCCGTTGGTATGTAGCAAGCCGTTCGAAGAAATGAAGAACAGGAGATAATAGGAGTGTAAAGTAACCAGGTGAGAAGGTCCGTCGTAGTTCCCATGCTTCAAAATCGGACTCGGGGATGGATAGAAAATATGGCGGCCGATGTATGGAAAGGACGAGTCCCAAACGGTTGAAGGAGCCATGAGGCCATGATGAGAATTGCTTGCCTAAGTGGTGCGAAAACGGGAGAATCTTTTTGCTGCAAGCTGTCAGCGGCGTTCAGCTGGACAAGGGACTGCGCACGTATGTACCTTACAATGAGTCTACCAGTACCACCGCAACCCAAGTTCTGTAGGAAAGACAACGGAGAGGGCAGCGAGCATGCGTGCTATCCAGAAATGCTTGGCCCATTGGGAGCAATCAAGAAACTCCTATAAGGCTTACGCGAAGACGGGAGCCTTCCTGATAGCTCTTGGCTAAGCCTAGAAGTTTAGAGCATGTCTAATACGAACACACAATCGCATACCAAGGTGTGGCGGGCAGCTGAGACCTACTTGTTCTAGGAGGAAGCTTCGCCAACCATCAGAGCACGAGGAAATCCTTTTGTGAACGGCCAGACTCTAGTACCCTAAATTTCAATCAATGTTAGTACGTGAAGATACATGGATAGGGAGTTCTGGAAACATAAAGGGGACAACGAGATAGCGAGTGAAGTCCGCGGCGAGGTTCAAGACGCGCAGCACATCACAAGTTGAAGTAACCAATAAACATCGGCTCAGCAGATCGATACCAGTTCGTAGCTGACGATCCAATCGCTGAGGTGTCATTCTTCTTCTTCTTCTTCTTCCCAAGGAGCCTGGCCAGGTCCTAATATTATTACTGTTGTAACAAGTACACACAGAAAGGTGTCTTGACTGGTTGCCGTCTAGCGCGAGTAACAGAACCTTCAGTAGATTCTAGAAAGCAGAGGTCCTGAAGAGGAGTTGAATGTATCCGATTACCCGATAGCGCCACAGTCTCCAGAGGACTTCAGAAACCAAGTATTTGTTGCCGAAAGGGCGTGACTTGGAAGTTGGACGCGACTGTAAACCGAGGTGTTTAGTTGTTTGTGCAAATTTGGCTACAACATCTTACAACTCACCATCACCATCGTGATCCAAAACCAACTCCGCTACGCCTTCGTTGACCGGTTCTCGTGCGCCAAAATATCTTTCGAGGCACAAGCGTGGAGCTGTAGTGGCTACGCAGACAAGGCTGACAGGAATTTACTTTGCTTTCTCACAACCGAAACGGCTTCGTTAGTGCACGTCGTACTTTTTTTAATCATGGCACGACAAACAGATAAATCAATCTTGGTGTCAACTGCGTACTTATCAAACAAGTGCCTTGCCTGGATCATCACTCCAGCACCTCCTCGCGGGCTTCTGCCCGGCCATACATCTTCACTTGACTTGTCAATGCCTGAAGGGTACACGGATAACGCGATGTCTATGGCCGAGTCCTGTTTCGATGAGGGGCTGAGAGGTGCCTTCATATTCTGGTCGCTCTCGTCATGACATTGACAGGAGAAATTCCGTCCTTCCGCCTTCCTCGTTTCAGCCCTTTTATCCTGACTGACATTCTCAACAGTTTACGGACATTGGGGTCGAGGCCTGACTTTTAGATCCTTATTCGACAAGGCCAAGCTCACAAGGCGCCACCTTTATTCGTCGACGGTCTGATTCGGATGCATCTAGAGTTACCCGAGCAGACGTATACCTTAAGGAGCAGCATGTATATCATGTTCCGCCACCTTTGCTTCGATGTATCGACGAGCCTGGGAGCTCTGCTTTAACATTCAGGCCTTGAGTCAAATTGGCCGGCGTCACTCCCAGGACATGACGCGACGTGATAGGTACACAAAATTGACTATACTCACCACCTTCTTCTTTGCATATTGTTTACCGTCGCCTTGGGCTCGGATACAATCTTGCCGACGATGGATTCTGTTCAACCAATATACGATCGAGACGGCGCGTATGCCCACAATGTCAAGTACACGAACCGTGACGAACGCGTGAACTTTGCACCTAAGAGTTACTCCGTTGTTTCTCCGTAGCATATAGTAAGTCTATCCTTCTGTATGCACGGAACCCGTGTCACATAACCACCTTTCATTAGGAGTTGCACTCTAAGCGAATATAGGATGACCGGTCCACCGCGCGTTCTATCCTTCCTAGTAAGGTTCCTCCTAATCGTGGACAGTCAGCGCATGGGAATCGGGTTTTTCGCCTATATCGCCTTTAGATCCTCCTATGCTGCTTAGTACTGTGGGAGTTGCAACGTCGAACAACCAAAAGTCAGAGGAAATTGGTGAGCCCATGTTATTCTTCGCGCATCTCCCTCTTCCTGTCTGTTATGCTAAAGTTATAGAGGAAGAACCACGTCCTGGGTGTCCCCACGCCTCCCCACGCGCATAAATAGCTCTAAGCATGCTTACGCACTTGACTCGTTAATAGACGCGTTAGATGTTCCTGAGGTTCTCCGACAATCGTGACCAGTCCTATCGGCTTCGTCATGCAAGGCACCGACTCTTGATCTCGAGATGTCGATCAAACACAAGGAACCAATCTCACCACTGGGATGACCTGAACCAGGCCTGAACAAGGAAATGCTCACAGAGAGCATGAGTCTGTTCCATGTATGCCTTGGCGTTGACTTGTCTCTAGGCTGCGACTAGAGCGAACCCCAAGAGCATGCTTTCATCGCATTTGCTAACTCCTTACGACTCCGTAACCTCGTTTTCTCAGAGGGCTTTTCGCCCCGAAGTAATTGTATTGCTCGTCTCAATCTGTAATGAACGGGCGCGACCGGTGTTGTACGTGAACGGTCTATTGTTTGGGTTTGATCTGTCCTTAACAGTCGTTGACTGACGTGTCCTTGCCGGTCAGGAGTGCACTTAGTACCCACACCCACAGTCTTCACTCCCGACGAGAGGAGCTGCAGGTATGGCATGCCGAATCTGAGGGTATGGCGGGTCACAAATTACAACGCCGATACCATCTCTTACGACACTGTCGAGGATATCTCCATTCTGCTTTGCTTGACAGCTCGAACAAAGCTGCCAATTTCTAGTGTCTAGACGCACTTCGCAGTCGGCGGACCAACGAGGATCAATTGGAATAATTCTATAGCCATGTCATATGACGGTAATTTCTCTGAGCACAAGTATGTGAGCACTTTCTTTTCGTCAAGAATCAGAATTGGAGAGTTTACGTACCTTATCCGCAGCTGTCTCTTTGACTGTAACCGCCTCGCCCCACATGATACGATGCATATGTCGGTTCCGGCGACTTCTCAGGAAATTAGAAGATAGACTTCGACAACAGAATCTCATAGGAGTTGCAAAGCAATCCCACGGCAGCGAGTTTCCCAAGACGCTCATCCACAAGCAACAGGAGACCGGTCAGAACATTTCTTCGCACGGGGCCAATGTGGTTGTTTGAAAACAGATGGTGCAAATGGTGCGTAGTTTGACGGGACGGAGAAGACGTATTGATGGAGATCTTCTACAGAACGGTACCTCTCCGACCCCTTAAGCTTAACTGAATTAAGCGCCTGAGCGTGGTATATCCCCATTCCTGCTACATTTAAAGGAAGCGGCATCTATCGTCTATTGACACAGGTTCCTCGTTCGCACATCTTGCTTTCACCTCTCCCGATGCCCGTCGATCCATCAACAACCAAACTCAACCGCAAGGCTCGCCGACGTGGTGCTGTTGACGCATTCAACTTTGATAGTGCTCTCGCGCGCGAAATCGAAGAGAAACGTAGTCGTGGTTAGTACGATCATTGATGCGCCTTCTATAGACTCTCACTATTTTTATTTAGGCGAGGTACGATCCCTCTTGGAATTATACGACGAGTCAACTAATCATGTATTAGGTTAGTTGTGCTGAATGCCGAAGGTTAGTGCTCGATTTGGGTCGGGGCTATTCAAATTGACTGGAATGGTTTAGACTCAAGATCAAATGCGACAAACAAGTTCCTTGTCAATCCTGCCAGGTATTGAACCTGATTCACAATATAAAACTCTGATTGCTGATCGTACTTCAGCGCCGAGGTTGCACTTCATTGTGTCCAAACGGTCAGAGCTTGCCCTGTTCTATCTTCTCAAACTTGCTAAACCACGAACAAGGGAGCCTTTCGACTGGACAAGGAACGCGATTTGTATTAGCGGCGACGGAGCACCTTCACCATAAGATCGAGAAGCTCACGGCTCGTATCCGACAGCTGGAAGATGCTCTCTCCAAGACTCAATCTCAGTTCTCTGAACATCCACATCCTCTGTTGGACAAGGAGCTTCTCGACCTAGACTCGCCCAATGAAGAGGTAGAACTTCTCTCGGACCAGGAAGATGTGCGGACTCCTGCACAACCTTGCGACATGCACGGCACGTTGTCGATATCGTCGCACGGCGTCTCTAGATTCTTTGGGGCCACGGGCGGCTGTGAGGTAAGTGCAGTGTTCGTGTTGAAGGCTTACGACTCAGTGTAAATTCTAGAGCCTCATTATTGCATCAGAAGATCACGACGACTACCGTAGCATGACTCCAGAGTCGTCGCAAGGATCCTTGAGTCCAACGCCGACCCTATGTACGCCAAATGAGCTCGCTACATTCGAACAGAGCTTTCCCTTCCCGGGAGTCAACAGTTCAAGCGAAATTTATGACGGTCTTCTGGAGAACCTACCTTCATGGGAGCGGGCCAATACGCTTGTAAATTCGTACTTCGGGCTCTTCGACTGGATTTTCTATGGCATTGGTCGAGATCAAATCAACGAGCTTCTCC
This sequence comes from Hymenopellis radicata, assembly GCA_015501595.1. Classification (NCBI taxonomy): domain Eukaryota; kingdom Fungi; phylum Basidiomycota; class Agaricomycetes; order Agaricales; family Physalacriaceae; genus Hymenopellis; species Hymenopellis radicata. The sequence goes on along the minus strand of JADNRX010000179.1, from coordinate 68,303 downwards.
CCATCATCTATCGGAAGGATTCTGCATCCCGCGACAACGATTACAGTCCTCACGACCTCTCCTTGATCTTCATGATATTTTCCATCGGCTCGCTCGCGGAGGGTGAAGATTGTTTCACGGACGAGGCCGAGCGCTTTCACCGAATGTCACGAACCGCTATATCGTTACAGTCGCTGCTCGAGAGACCCTCCCTTGTCACGGTGCAATCCATCCATTTGATGAGCATATACAATGCCGTCGTCGGTGGAAACCCTCTTGCCGGGACAACTATGGAGACGACTTGGTCATTGACACGCCTGGCGGCTCAACTCGCTTATAGTGTGAGTTCTAGTAATCTTCTGTCGTACATTATCTGACTCATATCGTACAGCTTGGTCTTCGTTAGTGTTTCCCGGCATGATTGTGCTGTACACGGCTGACGTATACTGTGTTCTAGACCGCGATGGAGATCATTGGGGTCTATCTAGCGATGTGGTCCAGCGTCGGCGGATGTTCTTCTGGGACCTATACGTCGCAGACATCTGGCAGGTAGGAATGAAGCACACCCTTCTAATCGAAGTACTAACATCCTGCAGAGTCTTCACACCGGGCGCCCTCCTTCGTTCGATCTTGCGTATATCGACTGCAAATATCCTGTGACTAACGGGGCACCCGGGACGGATTCCGGCGTTGACTGTAAGTAAAACACGTCGTCCCTTGTTTCCGCAGGCTAACAGTATGTAAGTTGGCGCCTGGCAATTTAGATTCGCGTCTGAATGTGTCGCCAAAGTTACTGCGCAGTCGTTGACCGCGGAATCTCCCAGTTATCAAGTCATCATGGGACTTGACGAGATGGTTCGCCAGTATCCCCTTCCACCCATACCTTCTTCCGCTCGTACCGACGTAGCGTCTTCATGGCAGCGCTTCGTGCTTGGTCACATTCGCGAAACTGGTTCGTTCTATATCAGTCTCTCTTCTTAATATGCACTTATTAACGCCCTCGTAGTCTTGATGTACATCCACAGGAATTATTTCGCTCAGGCCTTCGTCGACGATCCTGTAAATCCTCTGAAAAGCCCATATGCGGCTTCTGTGTTAGCGACGTATCAAGCCTCTTCGACCATCCTCAAATGTGTCAGCAGTCAATTCAGCCAATGGCCCGGAGCTTGCGGTCGTTTTTGGACAATGTGGACTTTTGCCTTCTCCGCAGCGGTAAGTATCTGATTGGAACGCTTGGTTGCTTCGGGACTTATCTTTATGAAGGTTGTGTTTGGTACGGTCGTGACCGGAGGGCCAAGGTCGCCACTTGCTGGTTCTGCGATGGCGGAGCTGAAAGAGGCGTGCATATTATTCTCGAAGGCAGCCGTTTATAGCAAGTATGCGAAGAAAGCCCTGGTGAGTTTATTGACTTGACACGTTAAACGGCACGCTGATCAATATTTCTTAAAGCCCATTCTTGCGAAATTGAACGAAAAGGCTCATATCGCTCTCTCTGCTGCGCAACACGAGCATGATCCGTGTTCTCATTCTCCTGAGAGGTCCACAGGAACGGAGAATGACGATCTTTTGATCTTCGGAGGGCGTACCTGGTTCCTTTCGAAACACTTTGACGCCAAGCGGTCCCCTCCGCCTACGGAAAACGACATCCGTCTACAGAGTCCGACCAGCACACTCCCACCATCCATCAATCATCGACAAGTGTTAGCCCCTTCCCCCAACTCATACTCATATGATCGCAGAGACTCGTCAGAGTATATCTTCAACGACAGCCCTCCTCCTCGCAGACCTCAACTTGTCCTTGATACCGCTACCACCTATTCACAAGAATCCATGAACGTTGGACACCCTCATCTCATCAAACGCGAAGACATGTATTCCTCGCCATATGCGGTAGATCAGCACATCCACATGGCTAGCGACACTTCCATGGTCGGACCCTCCACGTTCACCTCTGATTCGAAACTGGATCAGTGGTATGCGTTCTTGCAATCCTCCGGCGCTGTGGAAGGGACCTCGGATTTTAAATTTTAGACAGGGCTTTCAGAAGAACTCACGGACCTCAATTGTATATACCATAGACGGACAGGGATGTTCTATATTCTGGTATTCTTTATCTGTATTTATCGAACTGTATCGTTATTCTTATGTACGATTACTTATGAAGCGGACTCGTGGCACTCTCGTCCTAATCACCAGGGGGAGGAACGTTCTACTTTCCTAAGCGTAAACCGAATGGTAGTTATTGCTAGGTATGCCGCTGTACTGAGTGCATGTATAACGAATACGATTCCGCCGGCAGTCGTGGCCCATGTGCCCTCCCTCTCAACGCCACCTTCAAAGTTAGGTTCAATCTCGAGGGGTGACCCTCCTGCTCCCGCATGTTCCTAGCGCGTGCCGTATCCCTACAAGCTTCAACACGCATCCTCCAGCGATGTAATCGCTAAATGGACGAGTCTAGGTGGGGCTCCTCGGGATAACTAGATTTGCTGGAGATGATCAGGAAGCCCTCTGCATATCCTGAACGCTGAGTACGGGTGACAGCCGCTACGGCCTTTTCATTGAACCGTGGTCGATTCCCTTCAACATACCGTCATGGCCGCTGTGGAAGAACCCTATACTCCAGGACACACGAGATAAGCCGTTATCGCACAGTACCCTCTGTTATCCACTGTCTATAGAAACGTGGTGCATGGTCACTGTGCCTCAGAGAGACCATTAATACTTAATTCATGACCATCATGTTATTCTGTGACAGTGCGTTTCGTTTCAGAGTCAATCTCACTCGTACCGTCAGGAAACTGGCCTGACCATTTAAGATGGTGTTGTCTGGCGACCAATTTATTGATACGTCTCTATCACTTCTTTACTGGAATGTAGTCCTCGACTAATACAGTCTATTTTCTAAGAACAGTCTGTCTCGGTCGCCCAATTGTTCACCGAGCTCTAGAGCTCGCTCAGTCAAGTGCACGCCGAGTAGCTATGTAAAGACTCTGGGACGGCGGTATGGCGTGCTCGGGCTTCACCTCATGCTGCTCGACCATCTCAACTCCGTTTTCTAACACGCCAACGCGCATCATCGAGAGCAACTACCATTCATCAGACACCGGTCAATGATGATGGTACGTGCCGACTTACATTGTGCGCTGCGTTGGAATGGTTATACACACCTCCGAAAAAGGACGCCGTCATGTCTTTGCCAGAATTTCCTCGAAGAAGGGCAGATCCTCCAGGATGCTCTTTCAGAAAAGAAGATACATCGTGAAGGAACCCGGCGATGACAATCAGGGTACACGTCTTCGATTCCTCTTGGACTACCGCAATATTAGTCGCTACATGACCAGGTATAGATCTGAATAACGTACAGGTTTTCCAAGTAACCACAGGTAGCTTTTCCTCAGGTGTCGGCCAAATGATGGCTTCCTGAACCCGCTTGAGATCCTTGAGCTTCATCGTTAATGCGCCTTTAGCGATCTCGTTTCCGGAGAACGTTCGAAGGTGACTAGCCAGACCGAGGAACTTGCACGTCGCAATAAACCACTTGGTTGGATCGAACTGGTACCAGAGGATGGCATTGCGATAGTCCATCGGGAACTGATGGTGGAAATTATGGTAGCCTTCGCCCATGGTGAGGATGGCGGTGATGAAATGATCTCGTGGCGTAAGTCGGTCGTCGTACGGGCAGATCCCAGATAGTGTGCGACGGAGTTAAGCGCAAAAGTGCTCTAAATCCCTGTTACTGATCGACGACTTCTTTTTACGAAAGAAAATGCGTACGTGGTGAGCCATCGTAAGCCGAAGCATCGTTGAGAAACAGAAACCGCCAATCCAGTCCCCCCAGAAATATCCAGGGATGACTGTCGGAAGGATGAAGCCCCAGAAAGGAAGAATGGGAAAGTACAACTTGTGCTGAAGCTGGAGGAGCTTGTCCTTTTTCAAATCAGAGGTATCGGCTGTTCCAGAATGCATATCGGTAATGAAGACCATCCAGCCCAGATGGTTCCACCAGAAGCCTCTGTTAGCGTTGTATGGATCGAGGTCTGTGTCCGTGTGGCGGTGATGAGAGCGATGAGAGCGAGCCCACCAGTAGGCGGAGCCTTGAACAGAGCTAGTACTAGCGGCGAGGAGAAATAGCTGAAGGGGAACCGACGCGTTGTACGAACGGTGCGACCAGTAGCGATGATTTCCTGTAACATAACGTGAGGAGTGGTAGTCAATGTGTGCACTAGTCGTTTACCTGCGGTGACACCTAAAGGACGTTATCAGTCGGCAGCCCGCGACGAACTGGATAGAAAGACGAACCCATCATAGAGAATACATAATAGAGGAAAGCAAAAGCTGTAGTGGCGCGCGAGAACTCGGCCAACCAGAAGCCAGCAATGCCGATAGCAGGGGTTGCAAGAAAAACGAAGACGTTGAACCACCGCACTCCCTTGATGGGCGGGAAGTCGTCAAAGGCGGTGATCCTCCACATGATAGAAGCGTTAGCAGAGGAGGATGGGTGCTTACTCTCCAAAGAGTATTGCAGAGCAGTATATAAACCCTACACACTGAATAGATTCATTAATCAGAGTTCCCAAAGGAAATGATAATGGGTGCTCTTCCTTGTGCTCTTCCTTGTGAAAGCCGCAGATTTCAATTGTGTGCGAGGGAGCAAATGTATATTTGGCTTCCAGACACCACGCAATTCGCGACCAGTACGCGGCGTTCAATGCAGTTCTTTCAGGGACCTGTATCGTTCAACCTTCAACCCTACGTGGAAGTGGGCTACCGCTGTATGAGGGTGATGATGACGACGGCGTTATCTCCCATCGAAGAGTCCAGACTGCCAAGCGGATGGGTTTAAGATGTGTACCTTGGCGTACGAAATGCAGTAAAGAGCGACGCCTGCTTGGAGATCCGAATTAAAGGCATACAAAGCTTCAGCGGTAGAAATCAGTCTGTGATGTTCGTGATGGTGGAAAGCAAGTACTATCAAGCGGAGTTATCGAAGGCCAAAAACGGCAAATTCGGCATCGTTGACGATAGACACGGACGCGTCCACTGTATTGTGGCACTGGTAGTAGGCTTACCGATGAGCGCAGCGTTCTCCCTGAATCGCGATTCTTTCCCCGGTCCGAATCTCTGTTCCGTGCGCGTCCGTTTACTACGGGGAGTGTGGAATTCGAAGTAATCAGTCCTGTTAACGACACCATCGGAGGTGTTGCTCGTGTCTTCCGGCTCAGAAACCCCAGGGAAATGTGTACCAGAGTCAAAAGTCGGCTTGACGTGTTCCATACAACGCTTGGCGAGAAGCCCGCTACGAAGAGTGAACATCACGATGAGCAAACTCGGTCAGTCGGACTGAAAATCCTTAGAAGGCCGAGGAACCGTTCTAGTTTTTGTTCTTTCTTCAATGGCGCACGCTCGAGCAATCAATGAAGGGACGGATATATCAAGTCTCTGTATGCTCAATACTTGGGGGCTCAAGAGCACGGAAATAGACAATCACGTACTTCCGAAGCAACACTGAATCTCCCCAACGGAAAAACCGACACTATCTATCTCCTTGCGAGAGATTGCTTTGATTATCGATATTCAAGGACACACAGAAGTGTTTGAAAGGCTGCGGAGGCATCGGAACGTTATCTAGACAGAAGGCGCCACCGCCAAAACGTTGGCCTGAAGTCAGCACCAGAACAGACCGAATATTCAGCTGTTGGCCAACACACGTCAAATAAGCGATTGCACAAATAGTGTCGCACTCGGCGAACACTCGGTCGAGCGGTTTCCAAGTATAGAACTGACGAGCCTGACAATGAAAGCGAACAACACCCAGACAACACCCTAGGATCAAAGTGAGCTAAGTACGAAGCTCATACACATGGCATATCATATGTCAATGCGCACATCAACGCCTTGATTCCTGCTGAAGGAACAGCCCGTGAAGAATGGAGCAAGTTGGCCTACTGAAGTATCTTTCTCAGTCGAATGAGAGCTCGCTGCGGGACCCGCCTATGCCAATACTGAAAGCTCGAAATTAGGCATGCGTACTTGGCAGCCGCTCTGAGGAGGTTAAAGTTAGAACGAACCCATCCGTGAGATGACATGAACTTACCCGGTTTTACACGAAGTGTGTGGCATCGGACAATGGAATCCGGCGGCCCAAGATAGACGATAGAGGGTACCTGCGAGCAAACGGCAAAGCGGAAGAGTTCGAAGCTGCCTGTAGTCTACCACAGTCTAGCGATGTAGAAGGCATATCTTGATGGTACCCGTCACTGAAACGAAAGACTCCCATATCATTAGAATGAATGAACAGCCTGAGAGTCTGGATAGCTCTATGATTGGAATAGACACATCTATAACGTTTGATTACAGATGACCCTTGTCGATGAGAGTGTAACTGCGCGAAATAGGCAATGGGAACACGAAAAGCGCGGAAGACACGTGAACTTCGACTGAGAAGAGGGCTCAGAAGGTGGCGATTAATGTGAGAGAGGTTCCACGACATCCAAACCTGTAAGAGCACTGGTCTCAGCCAAGCAGGATCTATGTGTATCCAACGCCATACCGCCATAGCAGGCAAGATAATCACATGTTGCCACCGGGTTTAGGTGTACTTCCCCGTTCTTGACACAATTCACCGGCCTGTTTGGCGCGCGCGGATGCTCTACAAGATGCTGCTCCATACAACCGAGCAGGCCATCGAGTAGATCACTCTGCGCTAGTGTATAATCTCTTCGGTAACACTGTTAAAGGCTTAAATGAAATGAATGAGCTGTAAATTGAACGCACCGGTTAAGGTTTTGGACGTAGCTGCTAGACGTGTCATTCAGAATGACGCCTACAATGTATATGCTGTCGCTGCCATTTCAGGGAACACTGCATCGTGAGACGTCCGGCGATGCGAATGCAGCCGTTGCGAATAGCATAAGTCATAGAGAGTAAACTGATGCCCATCATGAGCGCTTGACTTCAGACGCCGCCCCAAAAGCGTTCGAATGAATTTGAAGTTGGTTCCCCCAGTGATATTCTGATATTCTAGTAACCCTTGTTCAATGTCGAGTCTCCCAAGGCCTGAAAGTGAATTGTTTTACATACCTCCAAACACTGATGTGGCGACACTGGACCGTAGTACTTATCAGAAGGCCTAGAAGATACGGGAGAAGAATCAAAGTGAACAAACCGTCAACGGGTTAGGCGGTACGTACGGGAGACCTCCTAGATCTCTCATAACCAATGTAGTTACGTGACGGCATTGAGTATATCTTACGAGAACACCAGGTGTAGCGATAGCTGTCGGGTAGGCGATTAATATTGAAAGCGTCGCTGGTCGCCCGCCAGAGCGTCGTCGTCTATCATGGGAGTTCGTGGTCAAGTTGAACTCGACCACGTGCTGTGCATCTCTTGTTTTACCGCGGCCAGGCGCGTGGGATGGGCACCCACGTGGCCGGAAAACGACGGCTATAGCGTCTTGACTCTTATCCACAGGACGAGGGCTACCACCTATGGCTATATCACAACAACAACAACAACAACGTTAACACCATCATCATCATTAGGAGCCTCCGAAAACTCGTGTCGCGTAGCTCATATGCATCCAGTCCTATGTACTTGAAGCGACTTCTGCGTAACTGGTGGTCTTCCTTTTCTTTTTCCCTCACGCGATAAACCTTTTTCTTGGCAGACACTCAACTTGCTCCTTGCGCTTGATGATTCACAGGATGATCCGAACGACTCTCTTTTCTGCGCACAGTACCCGATTGCAATCTCTAGTTCCAGGCAGCGCCCGGCATCGATCCTTTGACACTTTCAGTGGCGAGCTTGTGGTACAGTACATATCAGCACACTCAACAACCCATGTTTCAACATTCCTTATACCGCGGTCGCCTGCTTCCTGTCGAAATTCTGTCGGGAGATGTTTGTCTCATCTGTCACCTATTTGACATGTAAATCGGTTCGCGGCTTATACCCCACTGCGTTTATCATCAAAACTGGCGGGTTGCTGCAATGTCGCTCCCGGAAATATGGCCATCTACTTCCCTGACCGTACTGTGGAAACGGTGGCGTCGCTCGAATCCTCGAGGCAGTTCTGGATCGCGTCGGCGATATTGAATGCAAAATCCGGGTACTTACCCGCAGATACTCTGCGGGTAATATTCCCCTGCTGGGATGTCAATGGGGCGTTCTACCCAGTTGAGCGAAGCCGCCATATTCAGTTTTTTTTGTTACGGCTTCCGCCACACAGTCATGACTCTGTGCTGGCCGCGCGCTTACAGCTGTCTGTCCTTCAAGCTTTGCGGGAGATGTCTTGCACTTCCACTTCCCTGCGCCGCTCCCAGGCAGTCCTTGTTCCTCCGCGCAGCACATCATCATTGCCGGCTCACAGGTTCGTGTCTTTAAGTAGAACTAGAATTTTGATACCTCTATATCTAGCCCCGGACCACCTCGCCGGCCCTTCAGCTACATACATATGTCGGCGACTCTGGCTCGACCAGTAACTTCGCAGGCGCGTTTCTCAGAGTTCTTTCTTCAACGTGACCAGAGGGGCGAACGATTACGATTTTCATCCATGAAGGATTGAGCTCCACACGTTCCGAATCCTCACAAGATAGAAGCGCAAATACGTCCATAATTAATCAAGTCATTTCCATTCATGATCCTTGTAAGTACATGAGATGCAAAGCATTATCTCTGCAACCAAAAGTCAGTCAATGGAACCTTCAAGACCGAATAAGTGCTCACATCAAGCTAGCCAGGCTTGTTAGCCTCCCAAATATGAACATGAAGTACATTACTACAGACAAAAAACATACAAGAAATGTACACAACTAGACATACATACAGAGAAAGCAAGCAACTCGAAAGAAGTATCATTAACGTCCTTCACGCCGCCGCGGGCACCGCCCTCTGCGCCTCGACATCCGTCTGCTGGTTCCGGGGAGAGAACCTAAGGAACGTCGGCCTAAACCCACCAGACAAAATCCCGCCACCACTTCGTTCAGCAGTAGCAGCAGCCGTCGCCGGAACATCAGTGACATCCTCCTCGTGTTCCTCATCCTTCGTCTCCTCAGGAGGCGTCGTGGTAATCCTCAACAGAGACGTGTAAGGCTGACGGCAAACGGGGCAGAACCATCCCTTGGCTTTGCGCTTGCGCCGAGTAGGCGCGGGAGCGGGAGTAACGGATGTCGTCGAAGCCGCTTGAGGCGTTTCCCCTGGCGGCGCCGCGTTATTGGTTTCGGTCTCGTTCTGACCTTCCGTCGGAGCAGGCTCCTCTACAGCGACTGGCTCCTCGGCCTGTGTGATCTGTCCACCAGCGCCGAATTCCACCATGTTCAGCGCGCATTCTTTGCACGCGACCAAGTGTCTGCAGGGGAGTAGAACGACTTCACGGGGAGAAGAAAGGCAGAGAAGACATTCAGAAGACGGCTCGTCATCAGTCACAGCCGTCTGTTGACCGGATTCGGGTGGATAGGTGTGTGAATTGGGCAAAGGCGCGGTAGGAGCATGGGTCGCGGATGAAGATGACGACAACCCGTATATCTCATGCAGGTGGAACGTGTGCGGACCAATCTGTCGTAATGTCAGAGGGAACATTCATCCAAAAATAGTTTGAACGTCGTACCGTAGCCTCGCGTTTGACAACTTTTACGACCCACGGTCGAGTGTCGTCCGCTGGCTCCTCGGGAGCGGAAGTGGGTTTCGCGCCAAAGCGGACAACGTGGAGATACGTGACCTGCTCGTTGGGCGATGCAAGCTCAGTGCCTTGCTCGTCAAGAGCAGCCAAGCGAATGGTCACACGGACGCCCTCGTCCTCCTTCTTGATTTCCTTGTCAGTGTGAACAGTAGAGGGCTCCGCATCTACCACGGCCAGCGCAGGTCCTGAAACGCTGTGGTTGTGGGTGCGTTTGCGGAAGTGCAGATGAGTAAACCGCCGACGAGTTTGCCGAGACGGCTCTGGGGTGGGACCGGTGAGAACAGGGGAAGGAGTGTCAGCCGGCGTCGCTGACGGATCAGGACTCGAGGAGGCGCTGGGAATGGGGGTAGTCGGCTCGTCCTCGAAGCGGCCCAACTCCAGAGTGGCGCCCTCTTCGAGCTTGAGGATCTTGCCAAAACCGCCTTCAACGACAGTTTCAAATACAAGTAGTTTGGCGAATCCATTGGCAGAGGCAGTAGTGGGAGCATCAGGATGATCTGACGGTAGCAAGACATGTACGTAGATGCCGCACTTGGGTGCATCACAATCGTATTCAAACTCAAGTCCGTGATGCTGGTGGTCGCTGTCGCTGGAGTCCTCGGTGAGTGGAGATAGCCGGAGAGTAGGTCGCTTGAGATTCACAAGGGCCTGGAGGGTCGTCGTTGGCTCACTCGCCTGTGCAGCATGTCAGACCGGTTTGAAAAGAATGAGCAGCCCGCGCACCTCTTTGCTCTTTTCGATCCAGCCGCGAACGATGTCTTGGGTGAGCTCATCGCGCAGCATTTTCTTCTCGTTCACATTTGTCCATGCAGGCCCGCTGCTAACAACACCAATATTGGGTCCAAATAACGAGTCTGGATGTTTAACGTCCTTCTCTGCCGTCCCCATATCTATGACCGTCACATTTGTTGGTGGCATGGCGGGTGTAGGCGCGGTATTAGTCTGAGCCGGCTGTCGCGACCTGTTCCACGAAGAGTACTGGTGGTCTGGAAGAGAGAATCATCAGAACAGCGTCACAGCTTATAGCTGTCGAACCCGGCTTACACCAGCTCGACCAGGACATCTTGAATCTCGGTGGGTAGATGGTGATGAGAAGGAAAGAGGGGCTCGCCGATGCAACCGAAACTGATGACCTTCGTGACGTAAACATATATATGGGTCTGGCCAGTGCGCAGACCCGGTGTTATTCTGGTTTGTGTATTAATGGGTAGGAGTACCCGGGGAGGTGTCGCTAATTGTAGATGCTATGACTGGAAGAAGGCTGCGCTTCTTATTCTGAACCCCAAAAGCCCTCGGATATGCTGGTTCCACACATTGAACTGGATGAGAAATGTACACGACCAAAACCGTTCAAGATCAACTGTGGATGCCCACAAACTAATGAAATCGAGAGCAGAGGTAAGGCATGACCCAATCATATCGTTCCCAAGTAAACTGATGGTCTACGTTGTCAAGTTCGAAGAGCAGTCCAGATTAGTCTGAGAGCAACCAGAAAGCGAGAGCAGGCCCAGAAAGCGAGAGGTTAACGTCAGAGGGACCAGAAAAGAGCTGAATGCAGTCAAAAACAGACAGCGGATTCAGTACGTCAAATTAGCCGCAAAGCAGCCGCAAGCAGACAGGGAGACTAAGCGGGAGCGAGCATCATTCGTCAATTATCAGTAGTCATGTAAAGCTAGAGGTAGATTGTCGTGGCGGGAAGCAATTGATGATCGATCCAGTGATCCGTCGACCACCGAAGGCCCGCGCCACACTCGCCAAACAAAACACGAGCAAGAAAGCGACCACGTGCGACGCGTCAATTTTGATCTCGCGTCTTGACCTCCCGAATTTCGTAAGGACGTCTTCCTTACGCGAGTGCTCAGTGACCTGCTTTTTCTCTCAAATGATTCTGAATCTCAAGCTGAGTGGAAATTCTCAATGGCCATAAACCCGTCCCCACTCCCACTTTACATCGTAGCATATATCTTTCCAAGAACCTCCGCATGCTCGTCTTCAACAGCCTTCCGTCTACAACAAAAACCATCAGTCCCTATACACAGTCACCACACAAAAATTCCAACTCACCGAATATTCCCCTTCTCCGACGTCCTCGGCAGCGTCCCAGCGCCACAACCACAATCCTCCCCGGTGTCGTAATCCTTTCATGAGGAAACAGCCTTGCATTAAACTCCGCGGTACGCGTTATAACGTCGCGCTTCAGCGCCTCATGGTCTGCCGGATCTGATATGGGTTCAACGAACAGGACGGGCGCAGGCTTGTAATGCCCGACCACGGTACAGTTGTAGACAACATCCGAGCACGTAGTGAATATGTTGTCTTCGATGGATCTATTCACGTCCATCAGCATCCATCTCACGGGGAGTACAGAGACAACAAAGTTGGTATCACAGAACCACACCTGTCCAGGTCCCGTTCGGATCCAATCATCGTTCCTTCCTCCTAAAATGCATGTCAAAAATGCGCTTTGCACTCAAGGACTCTAAGCTCACTGAAAACATACCACCCAGGCCGAACCTCCTCAAAGAGGTCGCCAGTTATGTGCCCGTCAGGTCGATTGCGTATATCAGGGTGTGGACAACTCGGCGAGGTTTCATGCACGAAGAAATCATACAACGTCGCTGTCTTCTCATTCTGTTCAACACCGTTTACCACTTCACCGTAGGTGACATCCTTGGCGGGTATAAACTCGACACGGCCAAGGTTCGGAATCAGATGCATTGAAGGAAGAGTTCTTGCCGAAGCCATATCCGAGATCATACAAGGACCTGCAATATATATCAACCAACAGAACTTCTACGGAAGAGTTGGCGCACTTACCGACTTCCGTAGTGGCATACAATGTCTGTAGTAAGTCGACGTCAGACGCGTTGAAGTAATTAGAACGAGGGCGCTTACCGTCACGGGGATGTCATGCTCGACAACCCAAGCCTCATCGTCTGGATTAAACGCCGCCCCAGTATACGCAATCTGCCTCATATTCCGCAAGATGTCGAACACCTCAGGATTGGTGCGAGCAATCGCGATGAGCGAAGACAGCCACGGCGCGTAGAAACATGCGAGAGCCCCGACCAGTGTAGGCGACGGGCAGAACAACTCCTAGATGCGCTAGACCCGAAATGGGATCCGAGAGTAGAACAGTCGGATGAGGAAAGGACCGGACAGGAAATAGACGGTGAACGGGTCCCGAAACAAGCGACACCAGCAGAAGGACCGGCGGACCTGTACAGAATTTTTACGGAAGGAACGGGGTTGCGAGGAGCCGAGATGCACGCACCAAAGGGAGGTGCCAACAACGAGGTACAGAAAAGACTGGTCTGCATAATGACAATGAGGAACGAATACGCGGATGAAGGCGTAGGAATGTGGTTAAAGACAGGGGACCGGAGGAATGCAAGTATAATCCCCCCCGAAGGTTACATAGATGACCTGCCGTTGGTAGCGCTTGCAGTACAACGGGCAATAGAGATTACACCTGATAATGTAGACCTTGTCATCCTGATACGGTCCAAAAGGGTACAACTGGAACTCACGAAGAAGCTGAACAAGAACGAAAGTGAAGGTTGGAAAGGCCTCAAACCAGAACAGAGAAGGCTCATGCAATGGGTAGTAGCACAGCTGCGTGCAAGGAAAGTGACGACCGTCTTCAAAGTAGAGAGTAGCATGCGACACCCGGGGATGAACGGGGCGCTGGACCTGGCAAGGAAGGCAGCAAGCAGACACACCAAAGGCATCCCGGCAGAGCCCACTCCGGAGCCTGAAAAATCGAACGCGTTATTGACTGGGATAAAGCTAAAGGGCTTGACACAGAAAGGTGCCTACGAGGAGCTGAAAAGGCGAATGAAAATACAAAGCAGGAGAGCGACCGAAGGGAGCATAGATAGAATAAAACACGCGCTCAAAGAGCTCAACGGACAGGCACCATCACGCAGGATGATATGGCATTCGACTCGAGGTTCGAACACAAGCAAGAAGACACAGACATTTAGATGGAGGGCGATACATGAAGCCCACGCGACAGGAGAATTCTTCACCCGAATGGAAAGTCTGGGGCACTTAGCAATCTGTCCGGAATGCGGAGAGCTAGAGACCCTCGAACATATCCTGCTCGAATGCGAGATAGGATCCCATGAAGTGGTGTGGGGATTGGCTAAAAGCCTCTGGGAGCAGACAGGAGAAGAGTGGCCGACAATAAACTACGGAATGCTGCTTGGATGCGGGGCCGCGCGGCCAGTAAAGACGAAAAGAACACCTGAGGAAAGAGACGGCCTTAATAGGCTGTTCCAGAAGCTCTTATCGGAAGGCTCCTTCCTGCTGTGGAAGCTACGAAACAAAAGAAGAATAGAACACGGAGACGACGTAGACCTACATCAAAGCCAGACCGAAGTGAGGAATCGGTTCATAGAGGCCCCGAGAACCTCAGCAGCGACGGACTTTGCGATGACCAACAAAGGTAAATTTGGTAAGCAAGCGATACCTAAGAAACTAGTTATTAATACGTGGGGTAAACTCGCGACTACAAATACCGAACAAGGGGAGGGGACGGGGCGCGCTCATACAGAGCAAGTCGGGGTTTTAGTAGGTATGGGTCTGTGCAAAACTCTGGGTCGCCTGATCCAGAGGTCAGACCTGAGCCCTACACAGCGGTGACCACAACCGTGTGCGTAACGCATTTTGACCGACGACCGACCCCTCTCCACAGCGTAGTTCGAAGACTGGTGATATCAGTTGAAGGACTTGGTCAGTGCTCCGCACTGACAGCGCACATCCAAAAAAAACAGCCACGGCGCGTACAGAAATAATCGGTTCACCCCACACTGGTTCACCAACATCTTCAACTCCTCTGTCCCGAAATCTGAACGCGACGTTTCGACTAGACACTGGCCCGAATAGCTCAGATAGCTCATCGCTAAAATACATAAATTTGAGCAATCATCTCATTCAGACGTTTGATCAAGACTTACACGTCGCAGTCCCGACATGAGCAAAAGACCCAAGGTTACTGATGACATCTTGGGTATCGAAAGAACCGATCCAAGCACTCCGAACGACCCGAGCCTGGGCATGCAGCCAAATGTGGCTCTCCTTCACAGGCTTCGGCTTGCCGCTAGTCGTCCCACTGGTATGAAAGATCATGGCGGTATCATGCTCATTGACCTCTGGTAAAGGCGGGATCGCGCCAAAAGGTTTATCGGCAAGAGCGTCAAAAGCCGGCACCACCAACGACGGGACTGAGATGCTTGATATCACATCGATGAACGAGGGATCATAGAGAAGCGCTTTGCCATCACACGCCGCGAGAAGATCGTTGACGACGGCGACACCGGCAAAGCTGACGCTGAACACCTGGGGCACGTATCCAGCCAAGCAGATGCTGTATAGATGTATGAGATCGGTGTAGGAGTGGCCTGTCAACCTTGTCGTATGTTAGCGAACGCGCTATGTCTGTCAAGAGAAGGGCATACCAAAGACCGACAACGTCATGTGGCTTCAAGTCCATCAATTGAAGTTTCTCGTGCCAATAGGCAGCAGCGACTTTCATCTGGTCCAAGAATATCGCATATGAAATAGTCGTCCATTGGAAAGGCGGTGTCCGTGAGATTAAAGGTTTGATGAGGATCGCATCGGGTCTCTTCTGAAGAGAGGCTAGCATTGTCTGCATAATGTGAGGCATGGCGTATCAGGATGTGCTGGAAGGTGAGCGGCAGCTAGGAAGTGTTCGTTTATCCGTGCAGGCGGCTGGGATTCCTCAGACCGGGGCGTGCATGCGTGTACGAATGAATTGCAAGCTTTAAGGTATAATAAGGAGACCCTGTGAATTTGTCGGCGAAAGGGATCACCAGGACATTGCGGAGAAGACGTGTGTGGAAGTAGAATCCGTCTCGCGATATAGTAAGCACCGGAGATGGTGACCGGAGCAAACTCTGATTCCTTCGTGCATGGCTTAACTGGCCTGAGAGTACCATGGGTAATGGAAGGTCCCCGATCCTCCAATAGCCACATCTTCGATGATGAACACTCGGCGCTGACCTACTAGATACGGTCAGCTTCCACGATACAGAAAAGGGATATCCGTGTTACTTACCGTTGTAAGCCCTTCTCTGTCGTTGAAGACCGAAATCCGCAGTCGAGATCGTCGGGGATGAAGTTGTTCTGAAGGATCTCCAAAGGGAACCGGCGCAAGGCGGAAACGGCCCCAAGCAGAGCGGCTATGTCTGCATCGAGACGCGTAAGTGGCGCGTCGAGGGGAGGGAGGCAAGATGGGGACGTCGTGGGGGATCGTTCGTGAATAAATGTCGATCGACGGAGAAAGGTAAATTTGGGACACTGTGGGCAGTGCTAGGAGGCTCTTCATGACATGTACACGTCGCGCAATGGAAGAGGCGGGGGCATTTTCACTGAACCTCCATCCTGGAAATAGTGAATGATTTGAAGATATGTATAAGAGTTGTTTTTACCATATCCGTGGACGAGAGCGCCGCGTAGGCGAGCAATTCACTTTAGAAGGACAATGTGTATCCAATGTGTATGGTGGTCGACTTCTAAGGCCAAAGGAAGTCGGCCCGAGTAGGCCTTTGAGGCCACGTGGCCACTTCCTTCAACAAATTGAAACCGCCATGGTCGCGTTAACGCGTTCAGTATTTCTGGAGACGCTAAGTGAGTACCCTCTTTGACATTCCCATCTCTGACTGTACAATGCGTAGGTTTACTGGGAGTTCATTATCTGCCTAAAAATGTCAAGGGACTCCGAGTCAGTGGTCATCGGACAGTGTGTTATCACTATTTTTATGTTCCCACTGGGGTATATCATTTAAGTATCACTCTCCATATAAAGGTCTTGTCGTGCATTTAATAAGGGACTGTCATATTGAACGCCAGTCTACGTACAATGACCCCCAAAGTGTGGTTTAGTAGTACGTTCTCCCTAAGTTCTGTTTCTTATCCTTGCTAACAGTCACCGGCGCATCTTCAGGCTTTCAAGGCCTTGCTATGACTGAACGTGTGCTCGCTTCCGGTGACATCGCCGTAGCCACAATGTGCAATCCCTCCGCCATAGTTTCCCTACATCCACTGGCACAGCTGAGGACCGCCTTCGTATCGCAACGGAGGATCGATGGCGAGCTCCCAAATATACGGCAGTAGCTCATCCCATTGTGGAACCACATACACGAACTTCCCTTTGAAGCCCGCGATATCGCGCGTGGTGAACCAGGGGTTTTGAACGTGTGGCGCAATATCGCTCATCACACTCTGCATAGAAACGTGTGTCGTCAGCATCATAGACGAGTTGATATCGGAGCTGAATGACACTCACGTATCCAGATGGTTGAAGAAGGGCGCATTGTTGAACACGACGTCTATGCGGGCAAAGGCAGAGCGTATGTCAGGGAGGCTAAGGGACGTGACATTCACGGTGAGGGGAGCAGGAGGTCGATGTGCTCAATTGTCTCTTCTGCGCTGCGCTTGATTTCTTTGTTAGTAAGTACTCCTCGTTGGCCTTGAGAGCATTTCGACTGACTCTGCGATACTGTAGTATTTCGACCATAGGTTCACGAGGTGTGACCTGTGACCTCATGAACATGTTAAGTAGCATGTTCATGCTGGCCAAAAGTGTGTGACCTAAAAAAATTAGGTTCATTAAGATTTTCAACTTTCTGCTTTTTTAGCTTAATTTTACCTATAAAGTAGATGCAAACAGCAGAAATAGACAATTTTCATTATAAATAGAGTAAAATGGAAGAAAAAACTACTAAAATTGGGCTGAAGAAGCAAAATTTAGATCAAGTCAGATTTGTGACCGATTTTAGATATGTTCATAGGGCCTTGTGACCTAGTGACCAACTACAATTAGGTTCGCATCATGAGGCCTCGTGACCTGTGACGCGAACCTATGGTAGTAATACTACAGTAGTTCAACCGTTGGGCTTGAAGTTAAAGAAATTTTGTCGAATGTCAGAATGGAGTCAAGCGGGAGTAAGTCGATGATATTTATTGAATAACTGGCCTATGGTACAGATGAATGGGTATAGACGAAATACGAGATAAATGTATACTACATAGTGCGAGTACTGGTTTAATTACGTGCGAGCAATATTCAAAGAGAGAGCAATGCCTTCGAGCTGAAAAGCCTGTATGATACTTTGCTCATAAAAGGCGCTGTCCAGAAGCTGCGCCTCATCGCGCGCCAAAAACTTGAAAGACAAGCAGAACTTTTTGAGGCAGGGTAATGAAAGGAGAGGATTGGGGGGGGACTTGGAAGTCTTCATAATGCCAACGAAGTTCATCAACGATTCCAAGCCCACGCGACGCTCGCTTTCGAGTCGCCTCCCCGCTTTATCTGCGATGTATTCGTCGTCGGAGTCAGCATATTCTTCGGAGTCGCTGTCCTCCGAGGACAAATCAACTCGATCAAAGTACCAGAAAAAGTTATCGAATTCGATGACAATTTCCTCTACGGTTGGCGTGAGGCGGAGTATATCCACCAACTGAAGGCAGTCAGATTGGCAACGAAGAAGAGACAACTTCCGAAGAGGGCATCGGGAATGTTCCAAAAAGTTGGCCACAGTGAGCTTGGGGCATACAGATGTGGCGAGCTCGAGCTCAACCAGATTCGGAAGGTCGAGGTGCACCAGCTCATTATTGTGTCGAAGACTGACATGGGTGATGGTCTTCAACGTCCTGCGCCTCCCCTGGTCATTAGACGACGGTATTATTACGAAAGCCGTCAGACTCTCCAGCTTCGGACACTCGCTAAGCATCTCTATGGAGACGAAACCCAACGGGCTAACGAGAGAGACCAACGAGCGGGTGTCCATCATCTGCATGGGGGCATAGTCGATGTAGACCGCGCGTAGGCGTGGAGCATGAGAAAAAGCATGCATGTCCACTTGCACGCTTGTAGCGCAATCGTCCATAGTAAGAGCCTCAAGGTGGGGTAACTTCTCCGTGATTGCATCGAGGGCCCTCATGCAGCTCGGTACGAGCCCGCGAAAGTCTGCAGAGACCCAGTGTGGTGAGACGTCCACAAGTACCGCCAAGAGCTGCAGGGACCTGGCTTCGCAAAACGGGAGTATGAGCTGTCCGTCCTGATTGTAGGTCTCGTGCCCGAACTCTTCACTGGTCATGTCGATGCCGCTCATGTCGAACGTGATGTGCAAAGGGTGCTTTCCAGAGCGGGATACGACTTCACGTAGAAGGCCGACAGAATTGGGACACCATAGCGCGGAGAAGACCGTGACCGTGATGCACCTCCAGAGGTCATAGCACGACGCAGCGACTTGAGTCCAGTTTCGACAAACGCGGCCAACAACCCATTGGGCAGCGGACGGGTCGAAGACGTCGCCGGGGGGAAGAAGGCTGAACACCCATAGTAGGAGCTCGCTGGGCAGGGTGTGAATATGGCACCTCTGAGCGCCAAGGGAATACGACGCGGGAAAAATGCCGCGAGGTGCGGAAAGCGCAAGGCTGTGGTCGTTGTCGCTGAACGAGGACGACGACGACGACGGCAATGCCGGTAACGAATTCATCGTGATGCTCATAAATGGGTTGAGAAGTGAGCTTCCTAGTCACCGCGTTAGTCGGTTGGCGGGTGAATGAAACAATGCACTGAACTCACTCTAAGGATTAAGTGTCGGCGGGTCGGTGGTGGTTGTTGGGAGAGAACAGTACAACCAGTACAAGCCAATTTATTGTTGATACAAAGAGCACCAAACAAAAGCAACGTGACATTTCTTTGTTCGACGTTTTTGGTCTGTCTGTCCAAACACCACAGAAACGCAGTTGGCTGCCAAGGGTGAGCCTGAGTGTTGCCCTTGGCGAATTAAGAGAAGATAATCTGTACTTCATTGTGTTAGTGCTAGTAACTAAAAGTGTAGCGCAATTATTATACCATAATAGATCCTGCGCGCGAGATGGAGAATTTACGACCGCACCTTGACCGCACCCGCCAGTTCCATCGGTAACTTTCGTACTGCGAAACGTTTCTGGTCGAGCAAGGCTACAACCCCCGGAACTAAGGCTGAGGAGGTGATCGCTGAATGAAATCTAGCGGTGAAGATGGAACGAAGACATGAATCATTCTGTAAGTTTCATTCTGAGACGTGGACAGTATGAATCCGGAAAAGTACAGACCTCATTTCCTGTATGACGGTAAGATGATGTCTGTCACTACGCGAGAAATGACAGGCAGGTACCCAGAGAGCAAGACCCAGCAGAGCTAGAAGTAGCGAACAGTATCTGGCCGAGTACTGGCCACCACACAATTAGTACTTCGGAAAGGCCAGATGACTAGAGAACAAAACGTGTTGACATTTGGGCGACATCGTCATGAAAGTAGTGCAAGCGAGAGGACTACCACCCGCCCATTCCACATCAATCAATCAGGGGCATGAATAGGACTGAAAAGGCGGGGGAGAACGTCAGAAGGAGCAGTTGCGTTGTAGAGAGTCCATTTCGTGAATCGTGAGCTTCCGGACAGGCGGCAAGGCTAGCAGCGCCCTGACGTATCCGGGCTACCCATACGGAGAAGAAGTAGTAAAACCAGGCTGTTGAATTACATGCACGGAGGCTGAGCGCTCATGCATTCGAAGTTCAAGAGAGGAAGGGTTTAAGGTTGCCGCGTGACCTCTTCTTCGTGGCTGTGCTCGGTGCCTGAGCTAAACTTTGGACTCGCTCCTTTTAGTCTTGCTGTCTTCAGCGCTGATCATGACCGGCGGTGCACTAAGTACGCTGAAATTTCCAACGCTGCCGTTCATCTTACCTGCCATCGGCGTCGCTTACAATTTGGCCTCCTCAGCGGGCATTGACGTGTCTCGACGTGTCCTACTCAAAGTGGTTTCCTGGCTAGTTCTCCCTTATGAAATGGGCCAGTACTTCCGGCTCTTCAACATCGACAAATGCATCTACTCGGAAAAGGTGTACACCGATGCCTCAATGGACGAGCTACATTCCGACGTATTCCAACGCGACTTGGTTAGGCTCCTCGCAGCTCCAACCGTACCTTTGTCTGAAGATCCCCTTCAAAGAAAATTTCAGCAGACTCCGTGCTCGCTCACACTACGAGAATCCAACGCAAACGTCGCGTGAGTTATCTTCTCCTTCCAGCAGTTTTTACTGACCACGTATTTCAGGACGAATCTGCCTCCGGAAATCCACGAGCAAATATTGGGGCATTTATTCAAATACTATGATTGCATTCTGCATGCCGTCGCAATACTGTTGGACAGTCGGCTTGCGCCGTTTCAAAGCCCTATGGGCACCGTTTGCTCACAAAGAATGCGGTTCTTGGGCAGGGGATCGACTCATCATCCTTGGTGACGGATTAGAGGCTCTAATAGAGGAAACACCAAGTGCTCCAAGGCCCCGTCAACGCGTCACGCGTCATGCACGCTGGTGCTATCCCGGCTACTATATTCATGCCCACTCGTGCCATTGACTCGTCTCTCAAGTGAAAACGATATGAAACAAGTATTTTGGTAAAGTTTACGACTGTCTATCGCATACGTTCGGTTCACTCCCGTCATAGACCTCAGACATACAACATTCTACTCCTTCAAAGGGCTATTACGTGCGTTCAAAAGTTCAAGCAGCCAAGCAGGCTCCTTGTCTTCGTCGAACTCCTTGGACGTCAGCCGAGTGCTAAGTGTGCCACGCGTCTCCCTGTAGCGTGCGGCCGCTCGCTCCTTGAGCTTGTCTAGACGTTTCTGCAGCTATGTGTCAGTGTTCTTTCAACAGTGGCTCTGCGTAAAACACCAACCGTAGCATCCGTCGATCGCAGTCCTTCTCGGGCGGTTATTTCCCTTCGGGATACGTTTGTTGTGCCTCTGAGACTGGCTGCGCCTTGGGATCGATTTCTCTCCCGCTCGCCTGCCCTAGTATCCTCTTCTCGACTGTAGGTGGTCGATGGTGGGAACGTTATGCTGCTTGGCTGCTGCTGAGGAACGATGCTGGAACTGGAATCCCTGAGCCGACGTGATCGGCGTTCAGGCGGGGGATTCATAGATTGAGTTAATTCGAGTTGCAGATGTTGATGCTCTGGATACAGTATGGTGAGAAAGAGTTTGAACGATGGATTGAGCACAAGTCTTCCTTTGAGTCCAAGACTTACTGGATCAGCGATAGAATGTGGAAGGAAGGAAGGATTGCACGGCTCGGTTGTGGAGTGGCGACTCATGGACGATCGCAACCTTGTTATATCTCTGGAGTGATAATTGTCTTTTGCTCCATTTCGGGATGAACGCAGGTCCTTTCTTGGTTCTTTTGTGAGTTACGGCAATATCGGGCTCAGAACAAGGCCCATTCGTTTCTATCAACATCAGTCCCACGCTGGCCATAGCGAAGGTTGCATCATGGACCTCAGGTTTTCGCCCTGTTAGTCTCTGTACTACTTGGTTTGGCGCTCGAGTCCTCCATCTCTGGCTCTTTTCAGTAGCACGTAGTAGGTCCCATTTTGTTGCAGAAATGCCTTGCCCTTGATGTTGACCTAGAGAAAATAATGGTTCGCTGCCATTATTGTTACGATCCAGTCAATGACAATAGCGGATGATGTCACCCATATTGATACCCTTGAGCCTTTGTGTTATTGTTCCATCCACAGACAAGGAACAATGGAGCTGCCCTGCGAATATAAGCTGTTTGCTGGCTGACTGCGCGGACCAAATCTCCAACTTCCCCATGAATTCGTCAACCATAGAGTAAGTGTAATCCACTAGACTCTCCTACTATTAGCCTTACGCCAAGCTCCGTTAATGCTTCGTCTTCAGATTAGATCGGCGTGGTATCAAGGCACTGCTTAGCGATAAGCTTCCTAAATACTCGAAGTCTGGTGACTATGTCTCGACCAGTACAATACCTCCTTCGACAAACATCACTGCTCCGCCCCAAACTTCAACTACGGATGCTACCCTTTCCCCGTTATCTACTTCCCCGCCATCCCCGGATCTGGACCTTTGTTCCTTCCATCTTCGAGATGAGCTCACGCTTCAATCTGTCGTGATACTGCCAGGACTTTCAGACTATTGCGCAATGTTATGTGATGCAGCACTCGAAGATAACAACATATTGCCGGACTTGCCACCGGGCCACGAGTACGACCGCCGTTGGCGTACACCGACTCTGAGGACTCCATCCGCACCGGTAGTGTCTCCAGGAGAGCTACAGGCACTCTGCACGCAACGCGAGAGGATCGCTGCCGACATCAGCGCCGCCATCTTGAATCAATCTACCCTACATTTGTCTGGCCTTACAATCTTTGACGAGGTTAAGGAGCCTTGGGAGAACACCGACTACGTTTTCTGGCATAGTGACAACAATTCCGAGTACCCTGATGAGTCTTCGACGGCTCATCTGCATATAGATCGCGTAGCAATTCCGGAACTGCAGCCGTTCACAAATGGCCTGCAAGCGGCAGTCGACCATGCGCTGACGCCATTCTTGCTGTACTATCTGACAGAGATCGACTTCCTGACCGACGGCGTGACAAGGGCCATCGAATACATATGTTCGACAAAGGGCAACTTTGAATGGGAACGACGCCATCCCCAGATGAATCCGCATTGCATTCCTTCTTGCAAGCAGTATCACGCGCCGCCCACAGAGATTCCTTGTGTCGGGCGATTAGCTGGTCCGGACTCCATGATACCTGCACACATTATAGAGGACATCAAATCCGTTGACGGCCCCTGGAAGTTCAAGCGTACTAAAAGCTCTCACAGTGCTGTGAATTTAGCCAAGGCAAGGGTACTTCTGAGGAAGGTGTGTACTCTGTTTCTGCATGACTTCACTCTCAGATTCGCTTTCTATCTGCAGGTATGGACAAAGCTTGTTGCGATCAATGGGACTTTCGCAGTTATCGAAGACGGCAACCGGCAGATTATCTGTATGCGCCACCGATATTCTCAAACCATGCTTCTGTCGAAACCTACTTACATTCCGAGGAATCCTTGCAATAAGGAGGATCCTTCGCCTATGAAGGTTCGCATCGGCCTCAACATTGCGGCGACTCTCGATGTCGCGTGGCGGGGACATCTGTGGCGCGAAGCCGCCCGTTTGAAGATCGACTTGCCCACTAAGGTATGTTATCCTACTTTCAACATCGTCGAGCTTTGATTATTAACATACTGCACAGCTGCTATGGAAGCATCACTATGCTGATGTTACGGTAAGACAATGCACGAACCATGAAGGACTTGACGTGAAGTATTTTCCAGGCTGAGCGCTTGGAGGCAAGCCTTCTCGCGGCCTCCCAGATCATAGCCAGGTGGGAGGAAGTACCGGTGCTCTTGGAACTCTTTCAGACACCGGAGTACCTGCAAAACGAATTTCCCGGAGCGGAGCTTGTCGTCGCTGCTCAGAACCAGTCACAGCTCCTTGACGAGCAAGCCGAAGACCGTACGGTTCCTGTCCCGAACCTAGAAACAACCATTGAAGTTGACTTCTCCCGGGAGTTTTACCGCGGAGCGTCTTGGAGTACAGCGCGCGCGTGTGCGTGGCTTTCATCCAGTGAATCTACCGAGTGCGGAACAATGTTGGCATATGTTGCATTGGGTATGAACAATGGCTCTCAACTTTGGCGCGAGTATAACTATCGCCTTCGCATCATGGATCAGACGGAATCCAAAATCCTCCCCCGTGTCTTTGGATTCTTCGCGGAGCCCAGCCAGGGACTGTTCATAGTCTTGCTGGAGGATATCGCAATGTCGATTTTCGAATACGTTGACTATCTCGACGAGACGCGATCCAGATGTCAACTCCAGCGCGAGCTGGCAGAGCTAGAAGTGGGGCTGAACAAGGCCCTTATCGCCCTACATAGCACGGGACACAGCCACGGTATCCTGTCGCCAACGGACATTCTAGTAGCCATGGATGACGACAAAGAACTACGAGTCATGTTCCAGAATTTGCATGAGATGTCGGGCGACGCCAATGAGATGACCAAAGCGGAAGATCAGAGAAAGACGGCTAATCTAGTACGTGCTTGTTACAGAAGAGTAGGGTTGTCAGCGCCACAGTAATCGTACTCTACAATCTTCATTAATTCATACATCGCCGTTGTCATTTACAAGCTCGCCAATATTTCCGGGCATACCATCTTTACCGATGACATGGGCATCATTGATGTATTCTCCTCGTAACAACTTCTCCAGGCGTTCTGTTTCCCAGTAAAATTCCTGCTCGTTTGCCGTCGTATTTGCTCTGTCGAAATCAATGATGGTAATACGGCCTGTTCCGTCCACAAGAATATTCCATACTCTCAAGTCACGATGCAGAACGCCAGCCCCGTGTATGGCCGTCATTGCATCTCTTAAGTGATTTCTAAGAGAGAGAGTTTAATATATGACTGAAACAAAGGGAACACGCAAACGTACTTCTCGGCATTGGAGAGTAGTGTAGAGCGACTCCCAAGGGGACTTCCATCGTGGCTCAATATCAGTGCACCGACATGACGATGGCCATCCTGATAAAACCCAAATACTCGAGGAATGCACTTCACACCAGCGGATGTTAGGTGAGTATAGATAGAGTGCTCATGACGGAGCCGACATAACCGCTTATACGTCGTCGCCAGTTTGACGACAATGGGTCCATGTTTGACATTGGGTACGGTTCCTATAAAGACATCCCCAGTGGCACCTGTCCCAAGTCGGTTTTTCAAGAGCACTGTCAGATACTTTTGACTTGAGTAGATTTTACTCCGTTTCACGCCAGGTTGTAGGAGGATTGACGGTGAAGGGGAGTTATACATGCCGAGGCGAACATATATCGACAAGGCATTGTGTCGAGAAAAAGAGTCTGCGAGGTTCTGTGTAGAACATCAGCGTCGAGGAGGACATCGGGGAGAATGTGACGCACATTCATCTGCGTAACTGTTCCCTCCGTCGACTTCCCGAGATCTTAATTAGAGCCAACCAAGGAGCCGAAAGGCTAACGTACCGAGACCTTTCTAGTGCTTGGCTTCAAGTTGAGGTGTTTTGGAAGGGGCTAAGGGCATCTTGAGTAATCTATACAGACCGCTTCAAAGAACGTGCCTTGCGACTCGCCAAGTCCTTGTTGGTCTTCGTTATTCCCGCGGAAGAACGCTGAAAGTACCAGTTACAATCTGGCCATAACTAGTGAAGAAGAACACACCTTTCGGGTCCGTGATCTTGCAGATATCGGGGGTGAAATTGGTTTTTTTCTAGGCCTGCCATCCTCATCATCCAGTGACGGTCGTTTGTCTCCTACAGACGGCGTAATGTCGGGACTTAACTCCTGCGCTATCTGGTGGCGCTGAAGAACATCCTCCACAATGGCCAGGTGTATTCCGGCCCAGATTTTTCCATACGCCGGATTCTTGCAATGACACACGTCGACCAAATCCGAAAGCAGAAGTGTCTGTGTTGCGCGGTGACGAATTCCGACGCGCAAATAATTTCCACAATCCAGAATCATCACCGAAGCGTCGGCTCGCACAGCATTGGCCCATGCCTAGAAGTCGACTTAGACAGCTGCAAACGTTCGATGCTGTAACAACTCACTCTCTGGATATATACTTCGGGCTGGCCGCGCCACTCCTGTGTAGGAATGGGTGTGATTCTTCCAGGAGCGCAGTACTCAACGAGTGGAGACTCCCTGCGGTTACTGCGCCGTATACCGCAATCCTGAGGCGGGAGCAGAAGGAGCTTAGGTACGCTCCACGGTGGATGAGGATTATCACTCGGCCGAATCAACTTCGCAGACCCTGGAGCATACTGGGTCTGTGAGTTTGCCATCCAGGGAAACACTTCGTGATCTGCTATCCGGCTCATGGATCGAAGGAGCTCTTCAGCCGCAGGACAGAAGAACATGGCAACAGCGAGTTGGGGATAGCGCTTTGCTATCGACAGTATAGTAGGGCGCGTCTCGGGGGAGAACTCCTCAAGGTATTCGGCTTGACCTCCCTTATAGTCGTTAATTTGAAGAAAGAAATGTTCGGTGAAGAACGGAGTAGATGAGTGATGGTTGCAAGTGTCGATTTGGGATGGCCCCCATGATAGAGGGGAAACCGCCTCAGGTCGAGTAGGATGTAAGAGAATACTAGAAGCAAGTTGGGCGGCAACAGTGCCCGGACCGAGGTTGTGTATTTTGGCTATATCTTCGGCTGTAGTCTTCTCAGAAGCTTTTCGATACCATCCTATCGAACGGCCGTAGTAGTTGTCGGGAATTGGGTGTGGGAACTCGTTGAGCTTCGCATCGACTAGACTGGCGAGTTCTGTGAGGAGGGTCGGATGTAATTGGACGCGTCGCAGGATCAGATTCTCATCGAGATGCGTGTCGAGGAAATTTCCAGGCGGGTATTTAGGATTCGGCGATGAGGCACCCTCCCGACCAAAGCGCGGCGGACTGAGGTTGAAGAACGCGTCTTCAAGGCTCGTGCTCATGGTAAGTATTTGCAAGCCTCAAAAGCCAACTAGCAGCTTGATTAGGGAATATTCCCACGCACGGACATCTCGTGATGAAGACAAAAGGTGTGTGAAACTTCTGGAAACTTCCTAAGAAATTGAGCCTGAGGCCTGAGGATGAATGTTGTACTTCACGCGAAATGACTGACCGTGCGACACGACCATCATTTCCTGACTTTCTTTTACTTTGAACAATAGCCACAACCCACTTACTCCACGTACCGACTACGCGTAGACGACATCGTATTAGACAAAAAAGATACGAGAGAATGAGAAGAAAAAAAAAAAAAAAAAAAAAAAAAAAAAAAAAAAAAAAAAAAAAAAAAAAAAAAAAAAAAAAAAAAAAAAAAAACATTAATTGACAGTCGAGGTGAGAAGAAATTTGTTATACTTTTAATATACGACGCCGAGGCCTCCTTCATCAAGACTTGACGCGAAGATTCACTATCCAGATACTGCTCGAATTAAATAATAAATACGCGACTCGTTTTTGTCCTTCTCAACTCAATTCTCCCCGTGGCTCATCTTCACTTCGTCCAAGAAAATTCCAGCGCCCATTATCACCAACATCCTTCAAAGAGAGAGTCTCCTTCGAAATACCAGTTCGCCACCATGCGGTTCTGTTCATTCCTGCGCCGAAGCATTTTGGCGACCTGCCCAGATTTATGAAATGTATAGTCTGATCCAAAGCACATTCCAACGCCACGCTGACGTCGAGGATGTGAAGCTTTGGGACTAACGAAAATACCTGCCGGTCTGCGGCACCCTCCGTTTCTCCCAGAGCGGACATCAACAACGTCAATGCCTTGTCAACGTTGGCGATGAAGACCGCTTCAGAGTCGGACACGATATCTTGAAACCTGATCTCCAGGTTCTCGAGGAGTGGCGTCAACTCCAAGACAGCTATCAAGTTGCCCGCGGACAGGTCGCAGTTGACAATTCGGAGGTCGACCAGTGGGCACCGCGAATACTTCAGCAAGTCGAGGATGGAGGGAAGGATGGGTGTGAGCGCTGTGGCATCGGACCCGCTGATGTCGAGATAGCGGAGGTTTGGAAGATGAACGAGGCTCAAGTCGGTAGGCGTGCTCAAAAGAGTGAGCTCCTTGAGAGTTTCTGATTTGACGCGGCCAGCGAGCTCGGATGAAGATGTAAACGCCCTGTTCTCCATCGTCAACTGCTTGAGGCGGGGACATTCGCGTAACACGCTGACCAGCGAGGAGCTGTATGTCGGGCCCGTTACGCTGAACCGAGTGAGCTGATCATGTAGAGACTGGCAATCGATCCGGACCCCATTGACGTACAACCTTTCGAGTAGCGGCGCCTTCGCAACGGCGGGAATCTCTTCGTGGGTCCGTGCATCCGGCGTAGAGTCGATGTGCAGCTCCCGGAGCTGGGGAAGCCCGCCTTGAACACTATTGAGTGCTCGCGTGCAAGCTGCATCAAGGCCCACGAAGCGAACAGTACCCCACTGCTCACGCCGTACGATGAGCAGCTCCAGCAGGACAAAGCCAGGCCGGTACTGCCGAGGACACCGTGGCGAACGAGCTCATGTCAAACGTGATGAACAGGCCCATCTCGCGCGTATATGACAATGCTAGGCGCAGCAACGCGGCGGCGTCTCGAAGTTTGTCTGCCGCGGATACGACTATCCAAAGCTCTCGCCACAGCCTGGGACTAGAGGTGGACACGGCACGCCAGAAGCGGCACACTTGCCTCAGCAACCATTGAGGTCGGTCTTTCACCGAGAAGTAATCGCCAGGACAATGGACTTGGAAGAAGATGGCCTCCAAGAGCTCGCCTGGCAGTCGTTGTATGGCCGATTGTGCACGGTCCTTGAGTGGATCGTTGTCGGGTTGGATGAATGTGTGTGCGGCACGGTATGGGCGCGCTTCGGACGCGACAGGACACAGTTCGAGTTCGTCTGTTCGAAGCATGCTCTCAAGGAGGAACCTATAAAGCATTTCAATCAACGGTGAAAAGGTTAGAGGGCTGGAACTTATGGACTCACAAATTTGATGATGGTTATGGATAGAGAAGCAAATCGCTGGCAGCCCGAGGCTTTAAGCTTTAAGGACGGGCGAAATCCGGAC
This sequence comes from Hymenopellis radicata, assembly GCA_015501595.1. NCBI lineage: Eukaryota > Fungi > Basidiomycota > Agaricomycetes > Agaricales > Physalacriaceae > Hymenopellis > Hymenopellis radicata. The sequence continues at coordinate 39,144 of JADNRX010000179.1, read as the reverse complement.
CTAAGAACGTTGCAAGAGCGAGGTTGCTCAAATTTCATTGAAGATTACCTCGGAACTTCGAAAGGAAACGCGGCAAGAGCCACGCATTGCACAGAGCGGGCGGGTTGACTCCGTTGAGGCACCGAAACCAGGAGGAGTTTCGCTTTCACTCGCTTGTCAATCCGGATCCCAGGGCAAGATGAGGGGAACCGAAAAGGAAATTCCCACAAGCCAATCAGAAAAGAGTACCTGGGAAAGATCACGACCCGGGACCGGTTATTCGAGGTCATTCGCCAACCCCCCTGCTAGTGGCGTTGATTCCCCTATGCTCTCTGATTGGCGATCGCTAGTCAATCGCTAGTGGTTCCCTCCGTCAACTTGCCCTAAGTAAGACTAAAAGGGCAAGGGATTGAGATCCAACAGTGCCAACACGTTCTCGGCCGGTTTACAAGCCTTGAGCAGACCATTACAACGGAGAGGTACACGGTATCCCGTTAGGTTAAATGTGCATTCACCCTTTCTGTCAGACTGACTGTCGCGCAGCAACCTTGGTGAAATGACCAACGCTCGTTTCAAAGGGACGTCTTTCTCCATCCTTCAACCCTACTTGAAGTCAAGGTCATCTTCTACGATAGGAGCGCCCCCGCCTCCAATCATGTCACCAGATTCCCATGTAAGAGCCCCTCAGGCTCAAGGTATCCGGTCAATATTACCCTCCTGGTCTAACACAACAGTCAACTCGGAAATTCTCCAACGAGGTCGGTAGTTGACGCCGTGCTTCAGTCGTCTGTTTCAAGTATCCATAATTCCGTATCATGCTGACGAAAAGCGTTTTTCTGAGTGAAATGACTGATACCTTATTGCGCCACATACAATATCATACCAGGCCTTGAAGGGACGTTTGTAATTTTGAACGTACATAGTTACGCAGGGACGAGCTGCTTCCCTACCCTCGCGCCGTTCAGAAACTCCAGTCGTCGGTACGTGCCGAAAGACGGTACTGTGAATAAATAGATCAATCATTTGTCAATCATCAATCCTTTTGGCTTGGAAAATAGTTGTACGGACCTCAGTCAAGTTGGGTTTGAACGTTGAACATCGATGGGACTCGATCACCTCGAGCTCGAGGACCTTCTTGTCTGCTTCTTGTTCACCGAGGCGAGTATCTATGTAGCATCTGCAATTTGAATGAACGTTAAACCAGCGTTAAACATTCGTGACGAGCATTGGCATAGGGACCGATTTGTAGGAACCAGAAAAGTGGAGAATGAATCGAGAGGAATTGTCCCTTAGCTACGCCGATATTAAGCTCGAGGAAAATGCTGAAGGCCGTCTCCTGTAAATGACGGATATCGCGAATACCGTTCTGTCCTGATATCGGGGCGTCCCTCGTATAGTAGCCAATTTGTTGGGGAACCAGTCGAGCCTTCGAGATGACAGCGAATGGCGCATCCTTCGCGTGTTCGAATACGCGCACATATATATATAGCTCAATAGCGATAACGGCTGCAAAAATGTCAAATGACGGGCGATTTTCTTGCTTCAAGCTCCTCAATGATTACCTCGCTGAGGTTATGCTCGTGGCCAACGTGGTGGTCTGCGCTCCGGGCGAGATTGAACCGCATCGTCGTCAAGGAACGCCTGCTATGGTGGTTGCAGGGGAAGCGCGTTTGTCACGTGGATTGAGAAATGCCATGGCTCGGTAGTCGGCCCGATGAGCGTAACCTATTTCGACGGCCTTGAGCTTGATCTCTTGAATAACCGCCTCTCAACAGTCAATTTCACGACCCATTGTGCTTCTCGGACGCTGTACCACATTCCTGAAAAATGCAGTGTTCTTTTTTCGAATGAACGCTAGCCTTGCTTCAAAAGTCTCCATGCCAAGCCACCAACCTCATTAGTGCATTGAACTTCATTTAAGCTGCGGCATGCGAAGCATGGACTGGCCAGGAATACAGAAGGGCCTTTGACGCGCTCCGTATTCCTTTGTGCGTTTATCTACTCTTCCTTTCATCCGACACTCACGTTTAATATACAGTCTTTGTGTAACCCCTCGCTCGAAAGGATCTTTGCATATCGAGCCTACTTATACCAAGCAATTAGGATGTTGCGCTATCATTATCCTCATCCTTCACAATGAGCACTGGCACCGAGCACAAACCGGGTCCTACTCATCATCAACCGACACCTCGTGTCGCCGCGACGCAGCATGCAGCTCCATCTTCTCAAGCTCCGCGCCCCGGTCCACCTCCAATTCGGCCTTACCTGCTCAACTCCCCGATGATTTCATCGCAATCCGTTCCACCCAAGAAGGCAGCGATGAGGGGCCGCGCTTGACCGTGATGCCCCGGAGCGCGCTTCTCCAGCGCACATTTTCGGTACGTATTACCTTTTATCCTTGCGCACGCCGCACGCCAGCTCACACAGTGTGTTCCTAGACCGCGCTCGAGTATCTGGCACCGCAAATCAGTAATGCGACGTTCACGACGCGCGATATGCCAGGCTTCGAAGGAACGCCTGTTAATATCGCCCCGGAGCATTGGGATGAGCTGTTGCCACACACAAAGTTGATGGAGACGAAACTTCCCCCGCTATGTGAGGTGCGGCGGGCGGAGAAACCGGTCGTACCATCTCCTAGGGAAAGGAGATCTTGGTGGATGGAGCCTTCGGGTATCGCCGTCATTACTTTCTTGGTTTTGGTTATTCTCATTGAGGTCTGTCCTATTACTCTTTTTGCACTTACACCCTGCTGATTGACTCTGTAGATCTATCTCTATCTGTATCCCTTGTAATACGTTAATATTTGAGTAACTGGTTTAAAGTCTGAATATGCGAAACTCCTTTTCCACAGATTGGCAAGGACTGTGAACGTCTGAGTGCGGATCAAAGGCGACAAGAGTCTGTCTCCAGGTAAGGACGCCATTCTCTGCAACGTGAGATGGGGGTACAACTGGTTGGGCATGTCACGTCTACCATGTTCCTGTTACTTGCTGTCAGATTTTGAATACGTTCATATTCGCCTACTAGGGATCTCCGACCGCGTTTGATCAAGGGCAACTTGAATTCTGAGATCTGAGAGCTCGGACTGTCGACCACCTTGACTATACGTGCCTCCAACTTTCGTGGACTGTTCGTAGAAGGCATGCTTGTGCTCGGACTGGACTCCGCTCCAATACATCAATGCTTTCCACAAGGGCCATGCCATTTTGTCTTCCTCACCGTACATAGCATATCGAGTATCTTACCAATTGCAGCTATATTGGCTACAAGTACAACAATGAACCTACTCACGCCACACTATTCTTACAATTTCAACTGTACATGCAGCCCCCAGCGACCTAGAACGCTCGGCTCCTCGAGTGTCTCGAATTCGTCTACGCGATGAAAACGACCATAATCAACCTGCTTATACTTATCCCTAATTTCACGATGAATTGCGGGGAAGGGCATGATAATGTCATCATCCTTAACAAGTGACCATGATCTATCCCCCGACACGTAGCAAAACAAAGATCGTGGGTCATCGAGTATTTCGGCGGGAGACGGGACCGACAAGCTCTGCGCCACATAGGCCGCTGTTAGGCGCGCGATAGCAAGCGCTTCCATTTCGTCTTGGTAGCGAAGGACATCCGCTTGGATGGCAGGAAGTGCAGCTACCCATTTTGCGTCATCGTAGAGCACAAAATCAGCCACGTCAATAGAGTCTGGAAGCGGATTTGTCGTCTCTTCCCAAACGCCTTTAACAGAGGGGAATTCTAAGAAGATTCTGTGTGAGGGAAAGACGTCCGGCGCGGGGTGAGATTCAAGCAATTCTTGATACTTCGGCCTCAGAGCGTTTCGGCGGTGGTGATTGCGCACATTGATCAGACCTGGGTACATGTCCTGTAAGAGAGGATCCTCGATCCTTCGCCAGACTGGTTCGCGACGATCAGAACGGAATGACAGGAAGGTTAATGACTACTGAACTGGCTTCGGTTAATCTCCTTGGTTGAGTAACGCGGGGATTGCGACGCCAGGAGGTCATGGATAGGCTTCAAAGTTTAGTTGGACTTTGTAGGAATAGAAATAACGCAATTTGCATACCTATCCTCTGTCCACCCCAACGCAAGAAGACGTTCCTTGATCTGGCCTTCGCGTGCTTGTCGATTCTCGTTATCGCTTCCATATTGTGCAGCAGATTCTTCGCAGATCCAATCGCGTATATTCTTGGCGTCCTTGTTCGGAGTGAACATCGACTCGCCCGAATATGAATCTGGTATGTACCTTCACAATGCATGCCTTGAGAGCCTGCCGCTCCTGCACAAAGTCAGTCGTCTCTTGAGCGGTCATCCGCCATAATCTTTCAGACATCCTCACGATGCCTCGAGGAATACCTGCACCGAAGAGATATGAACGAAAGAAGAACTGCTATGAAGTGCTCTGCATACCGCCTTCGCCTGTTTCCTTAGCGCAGGCTTGTGCGCGAGGATGCAGAGTGGCTATATACCGTCGAAGTTTTCCCCTGGTCATCTTACTGACAAGCACGTAGAGTTAGGACAGTACGGTCATGAGGAGAGAATCACGCACGTCCAACGTCGGCACGAAGCGCAGAGCCTCGCACAACTGACCCAATCCATGTCTTGGACGTGCAATTGATAGCAATCCTACCAGAGGTGAGGCTGGCCAGAGAAAGGGGAAAATGTAGTTACCCTTCCATGGCAAGTCTTGTCGAACATGAGCAGTATATACTGCCGCTCCGTAATGTCCTTCGCCAGCAGATCCGGCATGCCCAGCCGTAAACGAGACTGTTTCCAGACGCTGTCCGCCGAGAGAAGAAAATTGCGATATTCTTGATTTGTACGCGACATTAGGATAAGAGTCTTTGGATGCAGCATTTCGAAAATCTAGATCAAGCATGACGTGAATATTCTAGGCAGCGATGGGGCAATGATGCATTCATACACAGAGCTTCAGTTCCACAGGAAGTTTCTTGAAGTCCTCCAGTCTGCCCTGGAGCTGGGTCCTCCGTCGTTTCGAGGTCGGCTTGCCGCCCGCGCGTTTACGCTTCTTGGGACTTGCAGTCATAGCCGAAACATCTCCTGAGAGTCGTCAAGCTTTCCTCAAAGTACAGTCGAATGAAACAACAGGTTACCTTCGGACTCCGTTGCTGTTCCTAGTACAAATCCTGTTATTGTCAATTTATACTTTTAGAACCACAATAGTTACCTGCGTAATCTGATTCCTGGTCTTGGTCTCCATCACTTTCGGCGTAGCTTTTCGGCACCTTGGCCCTCGTCGAGCGCTGTGTTGTTGACATGATGGTGGTCAGGAACGTTAAGACTCAGGAACGACTACGTCATGCGCGCAAATGTTGATGGCTCGGTACTCGGCCCGATGACCGTAACCTATTTTTCAACTTGAACCATGATCTCTTGGATAACCGCCTTTCGACAGTCAATTTCACGACCCATTTGTGCTACTCGGACGCTATACCCCATTCCTAAAAAATGCAGTGTTCTTTTTTCGAATGTGCTTTAGCCTTGCTTCAAAAGTCTTCATTCCATGGTTACCACCACTGACCTGAAATACAGAAGGGCCTTTGACGCGTTCCGTATTCCTTTGTGCGTTTATCTACTCTCCCTTTCCTCCGAAACTCAAGTTTAATATGCAGTCTTTGTGTAACACTTCGGTCGAAAGGATCTTTGCATAGTATCGAGCCTACTTATACTAAGCAATTAGGATGTTGCGCTATCATTAGCTTCATCCTTCACAATGAGCACTAGCACCGAGCACAAACCGGGTCCTACTCATCATCAACCCACCCCTCGTGTCGCCGCGACGCAGCATGCAGTTCCATCTTCTCAAGCTCCGCGCCCCCGGTCCACCTCCAATTCAGCCTTACCTGCTCAACTCCCCCGATGATTTCATCGCAATCCGTTCCACCCAAGAAGGCAGCGATGAGGGGCCGCGCTTGACTGTGATGCCCCGGAGCGCGCTTCTCCAGCGCACATTTTCGGTATGTATTACCTTTTATCTTTGCGCACGCCCGCTCACACAATGAGCTCCTAGACCGCGCTTGAGTATCTGGCACCGCAAATCAGTAATGCGACGTTCACGGCGCGATATGCCAGGCTTCGAAGGAACGCCTGTTAATATCGCCCCGGAGCATTGGGATGAGCTGTTGCCACACACAAAGCTGATGGAGACGAAACTTCCCCCGCTATGTGAGGTGCGGCGGGCGGAGAAACCGGTCGTACCATCTCCTACGGAAAGGAAATCTTGGTGGATGCAAGCGAAGCTCGCCGCCATTACTTTCTTGGTTTTGGTTATTCCCATTGAGGTCTCTTACACCCTGCTGATTAACTCTGTAGATCTATTTGTATATGTATCGCCTGTAATACGTTAATATTTGAGTAACTGGTTCGAAGTCTGAATACGCGAAGCTCTTTTCCACAGATTGGCCAGGACTGTGAACATGGCGCGACAATAGTCTGTCTCCGGGTAAGGACGCCGTCTGCAACGTGAGATGGGGGTACAAGTCTGGCGCCGGTGTGAAGAGTCTCTTGCCGCTCAGGAGGAACATGATCGACCGGCGCTAAGTACTCGGTGGACATCTAGGAATCGCTAAACACCGAGACTTCTGAAAGAGCAATGCAGAATTGAATTCAAGTTGGTCTTTGGACGGTGTGTGCAGGTTTTTCTACATGCACTACTACCCTATCGACCAACATATTCTTGCGCCACACAGCGACAAATCGCCCGATCCTCAATTCCATACGTCATTCAGCGGTAGACGCGCCACTTCCATCCACGCATTCCATGACGCGGTCATGACGCATCACAGCAGACGCGTCTCCTATTCTTACTCGCTGCTCTATATAAGGCGGAACAACCCATCTGGGTGAATCAAGTTTCCCACTCCCAAAGAATTTAGACGACTTGCACCAGACAACATCTTCTTCATTATGTCTTCTTCCGGAGAACCCAAGTAAGGCATCGCCTTTTGAACATCGTTTCGACTTGGTTGCTGACTTTCCGTGCTTCTCCAGTCAGACCAGTGGCCAGTACCACTCCGTCAAGGGTACAGTAGTCGAGGCTGTACGTCGTCCCGTGCCTTTCCAGGTGTTTTAGTCATAGTTATTCTTCAGGTGGGCAATGCGACCGGCGCCACATCTTGGCAATCTTCCGGACAGGAGGAACACGCCGCTGGCGAGGCCGAGTATAACGCTGCTCGTGCGAAGGGCTATGTCGAGGGCACCATGGACCGCGTCCAGGGCAAGAAGGACGCTATTGTTGGCGCCGTAACTGGCGACAAGACTCAGCAAGCACAAGGTTTGTCGCTTTTCCTTGGTAAGACATGTCGTCTGATCTCCTTGTAAAGGAAATGTCCAGCATGAGAAGGGTCAGGCGCAGCAGAAGATGAACAAGAATGCATAACGGTGGCGTGGCAATGTTTATGTTTTAAATTATGTCCGATCGAACTATGAACGACTCGTGTTGCGATATTTTGAGATCCGAGCGCTCGAAGGCATATAAAATTAAGAGAGCATCTTTGAAAAGCCCCCCACATTTGTCCGCACCATTGCACTACGGCCACTAGTTCTCAGTGAATATCTGGATTCTGCAGCAAGGTACCATTTTTGCTTCCGCAGATGCGTCTCGCATTGACTGCTTTTGCAGTGCGACTCGCAGATTGAACTATACAAATGACAGGCACTGTTTGTAAACGCGTTCGTCTTGTCTGGCACTTACATTCATTGTACACATTCTGACGACGGTGTGTACAGAGCACCGGGGCAATGTCCTGGAAGCATTCTGGCAAAGAGCGTACACAAGCCGAGATCGAGGTCGAAGTTGATCATGGGTGCTCAGCTGCCGCCCGATTTGGATCGACGACTGAGCACAAGCCCATTGGAAGCCAAGCCCGAGGAAGGTGGAGGCTTCTAGAGGTGGATGGGAGCCTCGAAGATATCTGGGTTCCAGATACGGATCGGTCGGAATGAGAACAAATATACGCCGATATCCATCATAAAAGTCGAACGAGTCATTGTATTACTAGCACTTTTACTATTTTCCGGTGGGAATCAGGTTGTATCAACTGGAGGGAGTCGCGGTCAGAAAGGCAAGGCGGGCGTTCATAAACTGCAGCGAGAGGAGTCGGAGCCTGTAGGAACCAGAACGCAGAGTGCCACGAGTGCATTCCGAGCAGCTTGTCGATGAATTAACACAGTATGAGCGACGAGGATGTCAATGTTCGAGTTTCGGAGACGGTGAAAGGCAATTGAAATCATTCAGCCTACGTTCTGGCCATCTCCAGAATCTGGCAGACCGTCCAGCGATTTCGAAGCTAGAGTAACACAGGTCGCCGAGAGCGCGGTTCAAACTTGCAACTTAACTACAGCGAGATGGCCATTAGTGTGTTGGAAGGAGAACAGTTGAGATTCTTGAGAACGGCCATCGGGCCGATTACCGAACCAACTCATCTCACGTGACAGACGCGCTTTCAAGAATCAACTTTGAATCATGATCAACTAGCCACGCCCCGTGGACGATACCTGCCAGTGGGTTCTCTGTTTTCGTTTCCAGTAGATGACCTGCACATTCATGGGTGGCGCTGACTCTATCTAGGTATCTAGTATGCGTTAACAATTTGTAACAGATTGCTAGTATTGACCCTACTGCACCCGAGGCAGGTTTAGGGGCCCGCATTCGCACTTGCTTTCCTACTTCTACCCCCATCATCAAGCAAACGCCAGCATTCCAATGGTACTAGAATCTGCCAGTGCTGCCGCCACAATATCTGACTTCTTTTTCTTGTAGGGCCTCTTCCCTTCGAAACCGAATCTGCTCAACCTCCCGTTGGAGCTCAAGCTCATGATTATCGACGAGCTGAAGGAGATGGAGGTGGGGAGTTCCACCGCCTTTAATATGCGGCAAATATGGCCCGACCTAAAAGGGCTCATCCTCACTCGCATCATCGACACGGCCTATCTCAATGACGAGGATGGGTCTGCTGAGGCAGACATAGAGGATGAATACGAAAAGCTCAAGGATCACCCTTGGGAAGTCAGCACTGGAACGAAGGGTTTCTTCTTGAGCCAGTTCACTGCTCCCCAGTCCGCATCCGCTGCTGTGCGTATCCCCGCATTATTCTCCAGCTTTACCAACATGCATCGCTTGGATTTCCACCAATTCGAATTTGCCCTCCTCGACATGACGGCTTTTTGCGCTGCTGTCGAGTCCATGCCCTCGCTCCGCGAGATCAGCTTGACGGACTCGAAAGTCGAGTTGCGTCACCTGTACGCGCTTTTCGATGCCATAGCCGGTATCGAGGACATCACCCTAAATCTTATGGGCCTCCATATTCCTGACTTACAGGATCCTGATGAGGAGGATGGGAATATGACGCCAGAGATTGTGTATGAATTCCAGCCGGATATCATTCCTGACTTTACCGACTGGGACCTTCCACCATTTGAAGGCACTTTCCGCGCCAGGACTTTGGATTATGCGATGATGACCATGGATGATTACCTATTCCTAGACGTGCTCAATAATCCACGTTTCTTTGGCCCGCAACCGCAGATACAATCCCTCATAGTACGGTCGCTCGCTCGAGGCGTGGATAACTTTGCGCGTCGATTAAATAGGATGTTGGAGCGTATGCGTCCTACGCTGCAATCTCTGCGTATACGCCAGTGCAATTACAGTACGTCGCTTTTTCTAAGTTATCCTCAAGTTCTGACGCCTTTTACTTTTCTGTAGTCGGCGACCACGTCGCGCTCCAGCCCATGGGCATTGCCCATCTGTCGAAAGTCCATTTCCAAATATCCATGCACGGAGCAAACCCAGTGCCCATCCTAGGATGGTTCGCAGAGTCTTTCAACACGCTCCCGATGCGGTTGAAGCTTGACAGCATCTTTCTCGAGATCATGATAACTGATTATACGCCTTCTGTTGTTCATGTTCTCCCGAAGGAGAGCAAGGACCGGCATCCAGAGTGGCGGATGCTGGACAGGGCGCTAACGCGAGAGATGTTGGATGTGAGTAGTGTGGAGTATAAGGTGGCGGTGCATGACGAGATGCGCATGGAGATTGAGGACGGGTATGGGTTGGAACAGTGGTTGCTTGAGGTTTGCCTGCCTGCGACGTGGAAGAAGTATTTTCCGACTGTGGCGTTTGAGAAACCGTGGCTTCCTCCAAGTGTTGCGGAGGATTTAAACGCGGAGAACCGTAATGAAGAGGCCCAGCCGTAACCTTCTCATCGTCTACAAATCTTCGAATTCGCATATCCATTTGAAAGCTGGCACCCACGTTTATCAACAACACCAAACACAAAGGTTCTTCAACCCCACAGTTTCTTTCTTTACCCCACCAACTTGTGCTCAACTTTCACTTTGGCACGTCGACGTGTCCCGTGCATCTCACAATCCTACGCCATCCATAGCATATGGCCTCGATGGTATGCAGCTATGCGTGAGCTGACTGCAATTTCGGCTGACCTCGCCATTTTATACAGCAGTCGCATTGCGCGACGTGCTCGTGTAACCATACTGTACAAGAAATTCCGAAAGCTTTTCCAGCGATACCTTCTGCTCTTAGACCCTGGCTATCTACCAATGAACCTCCCCCCTCCGATGCTGTTCCCATCTTGAACGAATGCCGAGTTCCCGTCGACACGTCCCTTGCCCGTCTCGACGCTGATATATCAACCTTATCATCAGATCTAACTGGTCTTCGGAAACTCGTGGTCGCTAGAGACGCTCTATTGAAGCAGCTCAAGAAAACGCGCGAAGCATTCCATCAACGCCAACAGCAGCTTGCAGGCAGCGTTTCTTCTCTGCGTCGTTTCCCATTGGAGATTCTTCAGCACATATTTTTCATGCTCATTCCCGATGACGTCTATGGATTTTCGCTCCTCGATAGCACAGGAGGGCCGTGGGCCGTCAGTCGCGTCTGCACCCGGTGGCGCGCAGCCTCGACGCAGTGGTCCCGATTGTGGTCATCCTTCCGAATCAACTCCAACGAATTCGACGTTTTGGATTTTGGCAAAGACGGCGAGGATACCTGGTTTATGCAGAGAATGAGAGATGTCGTTCCTCTTCTTCAGCTTGTGCTCGCGCGCGCTGGGTCGGAAAAGCTTCGATTCCACTTTGATGTCGGAGAAATTGGCTATGAACGCTTCTCGAAGAGGTTGGAGGTCCTTCTAGATGCGCTGATGGCGCTCTCACAGCAATGGGAGTGCGTCTCCTTCAATATGCCGAGTGTTCTGGGACACCGGCTCATGAAGATTCGCGGGAATGTGCCTGCGCTGACGGAATTGGCGTTCAATTGTACGATGTATATGAACAAGCTGCCGCGCGGTGATGTCAGCGAGGACGACATCGAACATTTTTCTGCCTTCCAAGTGGCACCGCTCCTGGAGAAAGTCAGCGTCCGCAACGCCTGCCTCTCTCTTGATCATTCGATATTGAAGGATTTCACTACGACTAAAGACTGGCTTCCATTCTTGACCATTCATCCTTGCTTCGCCTTACAAAAATCTCCCAATCTCGTTTGCTTTTCGTACTACACGAAATCGATCATACCTTCGCTTTTATCGGACGAACCGCGTGTAACGCACTCCAACCTGACTTCTCTACGCACTACCGATCCCAACCTTCTCAAGTCGCTGACACTTCCCAACTTGGAATCCATTACCGTTGGTGAAGACATTACTCGAAATCTCCTTCCGTATTTGCACATCTTCGCATCGTTTGTATCCGCCTCCCAATGCTTCCAACTTACAGCGCTCTGTCTGAGGAACTGCGATATGGACCCCGGAGCGTTGACCAGCCTCGCAGACGTGCTTGAACTGCTTCCTGACCTGGAAGAGCTTAAAATCCTCATTCACTGCGAAGCCATGCCGCCCCAAGTCAACTCTTCAGTTGACAGTGCCATGCGGGACGTCGTTTACCGCCTATGTGAAACAGTGGATGATGAAGACGGGACGGAGGTGCATTGTTTGACACCGTTTCTGAACGAGTTCGTGTTCCACTCCGATGTTCGATCCTGCCATGAATGGACATTTGTTGACTCAACACTGGTGGACATGCTTTCTTCCAGACTGGAGGACGGAGCACTGGTTGAGGCACGAGTGACGGCTGTTGGTTGCCCATCTGATTGGCACATATTCCCGGACCTGACGGACGACGATATGGAGCGTTTGGAGGAGATGGAGGATGATGGGTTTGATGTTTCCGTCGCTTCTAGTATGCATCCTGAATCCCCCGAGAACTCGGATGAGGGCTATTAGAATCAGTGCTCCGGCGCTGGGAACGCGCATTCAAAAAAGAACTCGACCTCACCGTTTATCTGAGCATACGATTACTCCGCATCTTCTCGACTACTTGTAATAATTAGACCACTGCTGTATGTATTTTTCGATCGGTGCTCCCATCTAATATCGACTCTGCTGTGTATTTGGAATTTGCTCGTTAGTTTGGCTTGTGATGCGGGGATGCGGGGCAGCTCGACGTACTTCAATGTGACGGAGGAGAAACTGACTGTACGCTAGCCCAGGCACGCTTTGTGAGCGCGACGGCTTAATTGTATGCTGGGCTTCATGATAGTCATTTGCTCGGGAATCGTTACCGTAATCAAGCTTTGAAGGGAAAATTCATGTGTACCTCCATTTAAAAGCTGGCACCCACATTTATCAACAACACCAAATACCAAGGTTCTTTCCTTAAGGTAACCCCATGGCAGCTTCTTTCTTTACCCTTCCAACTTGCCGTCAACTCTCGCTTTGAGACGTCGACGCGTCCAGTCAATCTATAACAGACAGCTTCGATGGTATGCAGCTTTTCGTCAGTTGGCTGCAATTTCGGCTGACCTCGCCATCTTATACAGTCTACTCCCCAATCGCATTGCGAGACGTGCTCGTGTCATCCTACTGTACAAGCAAGTTCAAGTGCTCTCCCAGCGATACCGCCTGCTCTTCAACCCCTGCTCTCTACCAATAACCCTCCCTCCTCCGATGTCATTCCCATCTTGAACGCATACCGAGCTCCCATCGACGCGTCCGTTACCAGCCTTGACGCCGAAATATCATCCTTATCATCAGATCTAGCTTCTCTTCGAAAACTCGTGGACACTAGAGATGCTTTGTTGAAGCAGCTAAAGAAAACACGCGCAGCGTTCCACCAGCGCCAACAGCTGCTTGCAGGCAGTGTTTCCCCTCTGCGTCGTTTCCCATTGGAGATTCTTCAGCAGATATTTCTCATGCTCATTTCCGACGACATCTACGGATTTTCGCTGCTCGATAGCACAGGAGGGCCGTGGGCCGTCAGTTGCGTCTGCACACGGTGGCGCGCAGCCTCGACTCAGTGGTCCCGCTTGTGGTCATCCTTCCGACTCACCTCGAATGACTTTGATGTTTGGGATCAGGTCAAAACGAGCTCGGATACCTGGTTGATGCAGAGAATGAGAGATGTCGTTCCTCTTCTTCAACTTGTGCTCGCCCGCGCTGGATCGGAAAAGCTTCGATTTCACTTCGATGTCAGCAACGATGACCGTACACGCTTCTCGAAGAGGTTGGAGGTCCTTCTAGATGCGCTGATGGCGCTCTCACAGCAATGGGAGTGCGTCTCCTTCAATATGCCGAGTGAGCTGGGACACCGGCTCATGAAGATTCACAGGAACGTGCCAGCGCTGACGGAATTGGCGTTCAATTGTACGGCGTATACTATGGCAGACATGCCGGACGGTGATGATTTGCGTGAGGACGACCTCCCACACTTTTCTGCCTTCCAAGTGGCACCGCTCCTGGAGAAAGTCAGCGTTCGCAACGCCTGTCTCTCTCTTGATCATTCGATATTGAAGGATTTCACTACGACTAAAGACTGGCTTCCTTTCTTGGCCATTCATCCGCGCTTTGTCTTACAAAAATCTCCCAATCTCGTTTGCTTTTCGTATCACACGAAATCGAACATACCGTCGCGTTTATCGGACGAACTCCGTGTAACGCACTCCAACCTGACTTCTCTACGCACTACCGATCCCAACCTTCTCAAGTCGCTGACACTTCCCAACTTGGAATCCATTACCATCGGTGAATCCGTCGGTGAAGACATTACTCGAAATCTCCTTCCGTATTGGCCCATCTTCGCATCGTTTGTATCCGCCTCCCAATGCTTCCAACTTACAGCGCTCTGTCTGAGCAACTGCGATATGGACCCCGAAGCGTTGACCAGCCTCGCAGACGTGCTTGAACTGCTTCCTGACCTGGAAGAGCTAAAAATCCTCATTCACTGCGAAGACATGTCGCCCGAAGTCAACTCTTCAGTTGACAGTGCCATGCGGGGAGTGGTGCGACGCCTATGCGAAATGGTGGATGACAAAGACGGGGGGAAGAAGCATCGGTTGACACCGTTTCTGAACGAGTTCGTGTTCCACTCCGATGTTCGAAGGCAGCAATGGACATTTGTTGACTCGACACTTGTGGACATGCTTTTTTCCAGGTTAGAGCTCGGGTTGCTGGCTAAAGCACGAGTGACCACTGTTCAACCGTATGGCTGGCTTTCTCCAAGTTACGAGATATTCCCGAACCTGACAGACGACGATATGCATAATTTGAACTATATGGGGCACGATGGGTTTGATGTTTCTGTCGACTCTCGTGTGCATCCTGAGTCTTCCGAAAACTCGGCCTCGCCGTGGGGAGAGGACTGAGAGACTCACTGGCAACGGTATACTACGCTCTTCTGCTGTTGCTTCATCGTATGCTTGGACTTGTAACATTAATTAGACCACTGCTGTATGTATTTTTCGATCGGTGCTCCCATGTAATATCGACTCGGCTGTGTATATTTGTAATTTGCTCGGCGTTCATTTCCTATTTTGGCTTGTACCGTGTGCGGGGATGCGGGGAAGCTCGACAACCGAATTCTGGCCAAGTGTACATACGCGGCATCAATATATTCTTGCTCGTATCTGCGCTTCTAATCGGCGGGCCTAGAGGCTCACCGTGGGAGTGCGGAGTCAGCCCAAGTGACGTGTGTCTGCTGTCACAATTTTCATCGTTCGAACCACCACCACGACGCCCTTGTAAGTCAAGTTCCTTTTCGCTATGAGCATATGACGAAGCGCACTGGGCTCTGAGAGATCCATTGATGTTATGCACTACGCTTGTTATGAGCGGCGGCTTAGAAACCCGTTAACTGATTCTTTCTATTTTCCCTCGGCGTATTTCCTGGCGTTTGCTGACTGATTTGTTGCAGGCGCGGATATGCGAGGTCGTGTATGTGGGTGGCCTTATTTGATGACCGCTCGAACGCTCGTTCGCATCAGTTTCAGTGCTACGCGGCGGGATTGGGGATGCCTCGGACAGACCGACTTTGCCGTCCACGACTCCACGTCGATACATCTTGTCCTCTGCTCATAAGCGCCATCGTGTACAAGTACGGTTGTTTGTCCAACTCAGTCTGCCGGAATAGAGAAATGTTGATTGACCCGCCGAGAGCGCTTGCGTTAACCTAGGAGGAAATCTGAGGGTCCAATGTTTTGACTCGGGAACGCTTGTGAGCGCGGGCTTCTGCATGCTCGGCTTCAAGACAGTCATTTGCCCGATACGCTTGGGGAGACTACTTATGCTATTCAACTCGACAAAGATGGATTCGTTATATCTGTAGTAGTAGTGCACGCGACCTGGAGCTACCCAGCGTGCGTTATTATCGCTTCTGGATCCGGACTCGTCCCAGCGCGTCGAAGAAGGCGGTTGAGTAGGTTTTCAGGTTTAGGGGACTGTGGGATGTGGAAGTTAGTATGCCAGCAGTGCGAGGCAGGAGAGGTTATCTGACCTGTTTAGAGATGAACTCGTCAATGACTTTCTTGGCCTCCTTCATGTTATCCCCGTAGCTATCCCGCAGTCCCAGAGGCACAAAATCCTCTAATTGTGATTCCAGTGATGTCCTGCATATTTGCAAGGTATCACAGTCCAATGACTGTGAAGAAAAGAAAAGCAGAAGGTTATCTCTGACCTGCGCCACACTTGCGGGAGTGTCCGTAGTCCCTTGGAATGTGAATATAGACACAATAGTAGAGATGTTTTCAGGCAAGGAAAGGTATTCAAGCCACTGCGAGTCCTCTGGTTGAGATTCAGGCCCCGTCCGTAACTCGAAGCTCCTGCGGATGACAGAAGTAACGAGAGATGCAACTGGGGCGGCATTATTTGTGGGGTGAGAACCATATCCTTCACTCCAAAGTAAAAATTCAATGTCATCGAGTCGGTTGAGCACTTTGAACATGTCTATCTCGATGAGAGCCAGAAGGACGGCATTTCTTGCAGTGCGAGATGTGATGTCCGCTTTCCAGCAATGAAGAAATATCAGAGATGGGAGAAGAACCGCGGCGGGGTCAAAAGAGTCTTGAAATGGAGTTCGCCCCTGCAAGAGTGTGTCAGCCGCCACATATATTGCTTCTCGGTCTTGAAGAGTAACAGACCCCGCTTGCAATTCACAGATAAGTTCCTTACAAGCTCCCAGGAAGATATGAGAGCTGTCTCTGAATAGTCCATGCGAAACAATGGCGTTCACAAGGGAGAGAAGCCGTTGCACCTTTATAGAATCCAGGGCATTCCCCTCGTGCTTGTCAAAGGGCAAGAGAAGGAACCAGACGAAGTTCTCACTTGCATGAAGTGCATCTCTGAGTGAGATTGCGGATCTCTCGTCATACATGTAAGGCTCCCGCCCCCAACATACGCGGTATATCAGCTCGTTGGTAATCGTCTTGTTCAAGACCGGATCCGACAAATCAGGAAGTGGTACTACTACTATGCTGGGGCACGAGGATACTGCTGCAAGGAGATTCTCCCACACAGTAGCTGGTAGTCGTGTTTCTTTGTCGTGCCATGGGTCTGACATGAGACGACCCACCACTTTGCAGGCCTTCTGGGCCAGAGCAGGGTCCTCGAAGTCACCTATATCCGTACAGATGCCATAATGCCATAGGAGTGCGGTTGCCACTGATTCCCATTGCAAGGTTGGCGCTGGAAAGGATTGGATAGCCGTGCGTACATCCGGGATAGACAGCCAGAAGAAGAATTGTCGGATATGAAGTGCGCTACGGAATAATTGTTCCAGCAAGTCTACCTTCTCAGGAAGAATGCAAGGGCTATCGGGCCATAGTAGACGGATGCAGTCACGAAGCATGTCCTCCCAGGCAGATAGGAATGAAGAGTTGTGTTCAAGTTTGTCTGTCGATGATTTACGGAGAAGCCCGCCAACGGCCTGCACGACGACACGATGTACACTCGGATTCGATGACATGCTGAGCAGCCACTCGAAAGCATGTGCCACGAGAGCATCGCCCGACCGGGCAGCTCCATGCTCCTGCTCTTTCAAGGATACATATCTCCAATGCCTCCGAAACATGTACCCGCACAGCATGAAAGTAATATCATGGATGATGTTACTGAGAGGAGTGTGATAGGGGCATTGAATATGGAACGAAGGCCAGACCGCCGTCGCTATATAGGCAACAAAGACAAGAGCGCTAAGACTCCCCACAATGCTGGCAATAGAGCGGCGAAGGGGAACAAGGAAAAGTGTGAGACCGACAAAGAATATAGCCAACGAAAGATGCAGCAGAACAGGGAGGATGCCGATGAGGGTAGGAACATGCCACTTCTGGAGACCCATGAACCGGTACTGGCGGATCAGGCTTCGTTCCTTCGCTGTTCCCGATACGAACGACGTGTAATGGCGAATCCACTGCTTCATGAGCACCGCCAACAAAGCAGCGACCAGGCTCAATGTCAAACTCGTGAACCAGAGTCCGTTCACCCAGACGTCAAGTGAGGAGGGAGTAAAATCCGCAGACGTGGAGGGGATGGAATCGATGGAGGTCCCGTTAATCTGAGCACGTTGAAGCGCGGCGATTTCGCGCAAAAGCAGAGTAGACTCAGTCGCCCGATCGGGCTGCAAAGATTGCGACGTTTGTGCGACGAATGTAGTGAGGACTGCGGAGAAGAGACCGGCCTGTGTAGACTGGCTTGAGACAATATCATTCCAGTTAGCGCACGAGAACTTACAAAGACTAGGAGCACATCTAGTCCCTCCCGTGCTTCGTCTGTCATGTAAGCGTCGTATTTGGCTGACTCCGCCATGTACACGCGGTATACGCGAGCATTTGGCGAAGTGGCTTCCTCATATATAGGATCCGGAGGAAGATGTTTGTCGTAATCGTCGTCGTAGTCTGGAGCCAAGATTACTGAATGTAGATGTTAGGCAGGACCGATCGAAAACGTACTTGAATTCACGTTCAAGGGTGCAGCAGAGGGCTGGGGTATGCCGAAGAATGTCTCCTTTCGAGCCTGCTGGCGAGGTCCACTGATTGGTGGATTGTTTGTCTGCGGCGGGTGCGATGAGGGAGCCTCGTTCTCGATGTCGATTCCCCCAGGGGGCTCAGACGCGGGAGCGAAAATCGGTGCGTCGGCACTTGTTTTTGAGCGGGCGGCTCCGTCAGAGCCACCAGCCGAGCGGTCCTCCTCTAAGACCTGTTCAGATAGAATCTGTTCATCCTTGGAACCGAGTGAGAAATGAGGCGATTCCATGACACGAAACAGAGAGTACCTTTGGGGCACGCAAACTCGCCGAACTGGAGGGCGAAGTGGATCTGTTCAGATCCGACATAGAAATGAACTCGAACTGCTGGAGCAAGTTATATCAAGACAGGTGGCGGTGAAAAGCGAAGACAAAGAGTAGCCGTTACAAGGTACCCACGCGAAATCTGCCATGGCGGTGATTGACAGCATCATATGTATTTTTGCCAGGCCCATGCCGAGGCTCTGGCATCTCAAGGAAGAGGAAAGATCTTTTCGCTATTGGTTGATGTGGCACGAAGCAGACCGTCTTGATATTTGCGGTCCTCCGAGTCTGTCGTGCGAAAAGTGAATAGACAGCGACAGAGGAATTGGGATGATCGTCCGCAAATTCTTACCCCGCAGAGCGCAACATGCCAATCACGTCAACCAGCGATGCCGCCTACCTAAGTGGACACCCTTCACTTTCTTATCTTTGACTCTACGTGGAGACGGAGAATACGCCGAAGTTTGAAGAAATCGTTGCTTAAACGAGAAAAGGTTTGCGCCACTGCCAATCACGTATTTGCCTATGATTCCAGGATGAGTACGAGGAATAGCGCAAGTTCTAGGTTTCCGCGAGTCCTCGGATTGATTGATTGATTGCAGCACTTCGTATGCTCATCTGTTCTCCACCTTGTGTGGTGTTGCCTCCCACTTAGCGGGTAATCTCATCTCCTTTCCTTGGAATTCGTTCGGCGGCGCTCTCCATTCGTAGCGGCTCTATCCTCTCCGCACTTGGGCACGGGCGGTTCAACTTCCTTGGCGGCCTTAGCGAAAACCTCTTAGAAGAAGGACAGGGAGTTCGTATTGTGGCAGGTTGAACAGTGCATAATCTAGCGATGCAGTATTTTGAAAAATCTGGAAGCAGGTTAGCATGAACACTGGGCGACGTTTGGTGGTCGTCGACTTACCCCCACATTGCGCGGCGCGTTTGGGACATTGGAACTTGACGGCTTGGCTGAAAACATTTCTAGAGGATGTAAGGCTTGAATTTCAGCCGAAAAACGCAATGATTTAGCTTTGTCTGACTTGCCTTATAAGAAGTACCTTCAAACTCCGTGGTGAGCGCGTTCGTCCTCGTTGAGCATCATCTTGTTGACATGGTGGTTAGAGTCAGATTCGGAGGCGGCGGCGATCGTCCCGTTGACTGCCATCAGTCCGAATATTGATCTCGGTTTGATCTCCTCGTCGGTCCTTCAGCACCTTCTGTCACCGCGACGCGACGTTGGGAGCGCCACGGAGTCATGAATGGCAGTTTTGAGTGTCTCGACGACGACGTCGAAGACTGTCTGCGTCCCAATCTTCACTGGACTCCGGAGGCACTGACACGGCGCGTCCTGATAGCAAGGCGGCGATGTCGACGTTAGGCAGTCTCGGGTCTTGAACATCGTACAACACATGGCAGATTCTATGTCCTACGACATGGTTGAAATCTCCACTCCGGCATATTGCCGGCATATGGTAGTCTCCCCAAGGCAGCTTGAGAACGTTCACCGTATTGATTACAAGACCTCCTGTATCACGACAGTTTCGCTACTTCTCGCGTTTGTTCAAGGAACTTTTATTCTGAGATCTCGCACCGTCGACAGCCTTGACTATACGTGCCTCGGACATTCGTGGACTGTTCGTAGAAGGCATAGCTTGCGCTCGGACTACACTCTATTCCACAAGCGCCATCCATTTTGTCCTCCTCGCCGTACATAGCATACAGGGTATTTCACCAATTGCAGCTATATTGGTTACAAGTACTACATACAATGAACCTACTTGGCAATCTCGACAAATTCGATAACTGACGCCACAGTATTCTTACAATATCAACTGTACATGCAGCCCCCAGCCACCTGGAACGCTCGGCGCCTCGAGTGTCTCGAATTCATCTACGTGCTGAAAACGATCAGAATCAACCTCCTTATACTTATCCCTAATTTCACGATGAATGGCAGGGAAGGCATGATAATGTCATCGTCCTTAACGAGTGACCATAATCTATCCCTCGACGCGTAGCAAAACAAAGACCGTGGGTCATCGAGTATTTCGGCGGGAGACGGGACCGACGAGCTCTCCGCTACATAGGCCGCTGTTAGCGTCGCGATGGCGAGCGCTTCCATTTGCTGCTGGTAGCAAAGGACATCCGCTTGGATGGCAGGAAGTGCAGCTACCCATTTTGCGTCATCGTAGAGCACGAAATCAGCCACATCAATAGAGTCTGGAAGCGGATTT
Organism: Hymenopellis radicata; assembly: GCA_015501595.1. Classification (NCBI taxonomy): domain Eukaryota; kingdom Fungi; phylum Basidiomycota; class Agaricomycetes; order Agaricales; family Physalacriaceae; genus Hymenopellis; species Hymenopellis radicata. The sequence goes on along the minus strand of JADNRX010000179.1, from coordinate 18,341 downwards.
GTCGCCTCTTCCCAAACGCCTCTAACAGAGGGCAATTCCATAAAGATTCTGTGTGACGGAAAGACGTCCGGCGTGGGGTGAGATTCAAGCCATTCTTGATACTTCGGCCTCAGAGCGTTTCGGCTGCGGTGATTGCGCTCATCGAGCAGAGCCGGGTACATGTCCTGGAGATCCTCGATTCTGCTCCAGACTAGTTAGACGGTCAGAATGAAATGACAGGAAGGTTAATGACTACTGAACTTGCTTCCGTTAATCTCCTTGGTTGAGTAACGCGGGGATTGCGACGCCAGGAGGTCATGGATAAGCTTCAAGTTTAGTTAGACTTTGTAGGCATGGAAATAACTCGATTTGCATACCTATCCTCTGTCCACCCCAACGCGAGAAGACGTTCTTTGATCTGGCCTTCGCGTGCTTGTCGATTCTCATTATCGCTTCCGCGTTTCACAGCAGATTCTTCGCGGATCCAATCGCATATATTCTTGGCGTCCTTGTTCATAGTAACATGTGAGCGAACTCGACTCGCCCGAATATGAATCTGGTATGTACCTTCACAATGCATGCCTTGAGAGCCTGCCGCTCCTGCACAAAGTCAGTCGTCTCTTGAGCGGTCATCCGCCATAATCTTTCAGACATCTTCACGATGCCTCGAGGAATCCAGGAACCTGCGCCGAAGAGATATAAACGAAAGAAGAACTGCTATAAAGTGCTCTGCATACCGGCTTGGCTAGTGTCCTTAGCGCAGACTTGTGCCCAAGGATGTAGAGTGGCTATATACCGTCGAAGTTTTCCGCTGGTCATCTTACTGATGAGCACCCAGAGTCAGGACAGTACGGTCATGAGGAGAGAATCACGCACGTCGAATGTCGGCACGAAACGCAGAGTCTCGCACAGCTGACCCAATCCATGTCTTGGATGTGTAATTTGTAGCAATCCTACCAGAGGTGAGGATGGATATAGAAAGGGGAAGATGTAGTTACCGTTCCATGGCAAGTCTTGTCGAACATGAGCAGTATATACTGCCGCTCCGTAATGTCCTTCGCCTGCAGATCCGGCATGCCCAACCGTAAACGAGACTGTTTCCAGACGCTGTCCGCCGAGATAAGAAAATTGCGATATTCTTGATTTGTACGCGACATTAAGATAAGAGTCTTTGGATGCAGCATTTCGAAAATCTAGATCAAGCCTGACGTGAATATTCTAGGCAGCGATGGGGCAATGATGCGTCCATACACAGAGCATCAGTTCCACAGGAAGTTTCTTAAAGTCCTCCAATCTGCCCTCACGTTGGTTCCTCCGTCGTTTCAAGTTCGGCTTGTCGCTCGCGTGCCGTTTACGCTTCTTGGGACTTGCCACAGTCATAGTCGGAACATCACCTGAGAGTCGTCAAGTCAAAGTACAGTCGAATGAAACAACAGGTTACCTTCGGACTCCTTGGCTGTTCCTAGTACAAATCCTATTATTGTCAACTTATACTGTTAGAACGATAATTACCTGCATAATCTGATCCTTGGTGTTGGTCTCCATCACTTTCGGCGTAGCTTTTCGCCTTGGCCCTCGTCGAGCGCTGTCTTGATGACATGATGGTGGTCAGGACAAGGACGTCAAGAAGTGGCGGCGCGACTCTTTTTTAAGCGTCTCCATAGTCACGTGCTCGGTGCCGGTTTGGGCAACGAACCATCATCCTTTGTGACTGAGGGATTTTCAACGATCCTTTCAATCACCAGTAGCACATGTTGGATGAACCGTATATCTTTACTCCGCCTGGCGGCGTGTGGGGCGCATTCCAACACGAGGACATTCCTTGTGGCCTATACCGACCTTCTTTCATGCTGAGCGTTCTCTACAAACACCCAACATGTCGTCTATCACTGATGCGCCAATTATTGCTGTGATGAAGGATCTCACATCCGCATACTACGCAGCGTTTCCCAGTACCGACCTTGTCGCAAGCGCCTGGCGGAGTGAGTGTTTGAACGTGATCTGTTAACGATATACCGCCAATAAGTTAACAGGTGAAATTAACCCCTGAGTCGGGACAAAATTAAAGAGATAGCTACAGAGTACACTGCCGTCGTTCAAAGGGAATCGTCCTCACATACAACGCGCCCAGCAAGGGCATCCCTTCCCCTCCTACTCATCGTAAAAGACTGGTATCGGTCTGCGCACAGACAAATACTTGATGGGCGCTGGTGCAATCGTGGCTGGTTTGGTCAACATCTCGGGCTCTGGCGTATCCTCCCTGTCCATGTCAAAGTCGCAGGGATGCAGGGAAGAAGGCGATGGTGACCGCTCTGGGACAGGTGGCGGTGGCATCTTGTTCCTCGAATTCGTCAGGCGGCGTTTCGTTCGTGGCTGCTGCTCCATCTCTTCGACATCGTTGCGCGCGCGCTTCAACTTCTCCGGCGGCCTTAGCGTGAACCTCTGAGAAGAAGGACCGGGAGTTGGTGGTGGGGTCATCAATCCCATCGTCTCAGGATGGAGCGTGTCGACAAGTTCACAGGCAGCTTGGCGGAGCCTGTCGGGATGAGAGACGTCATATGGGACGCAGGAACGTTTGAGCATGGGCCGCACCACAGCCTCGGATGTGGGCTGCTGACTGGGCGGACTGGAATGGAGACCTACAAAGTGATCGTTGGAATCGAACGAAGCAATAGAGATAGAGGACTTACTGGGCGACTTGGGCGAAAACGGAGGTCTGACATATAGCGACAATGGCCATTTAATGCCTACAAATCGCGTTGGATTTTGATCACAACTTGGAGAAAATTCAGAACTTGCCTGGTGTTTTGGGTCTCCGAGGGCTGCCATTAGGCGTGCGTGGCGAAGCAAGAGATGGAACATCGGCACGTACGTCCGTCTTCGAGCTCGACGATGCTATAATCGGCACCTTGGTTGGCGACGGCGTCATGATATGTGGTCGGGGCGGGGGAGAAGACGTTGTCGAGCAAGGGCTAGCGCTTGGGCCCACTGTGATTCGTCATGTAAACAGTAGCCTTCCCCAATGTGCAAGGTTTACTTACTATTCACAGGCGGCAGCACATTCAAGCCTAAATTGTCTGCTGTGATGTGGATGAGGAAGAGAATAATTATTGGCATAAAAGCGACTAACCTAAGTGTGTGTGAGAGAGTTCATTCGAAGGGGACTCGTCCTGCATGTCTTCTTCCTCCATGTAGGCTTCCAGATAATGCTTCAGGGAGTTATGCTGTACAGATGCTGGTTGTTTTTGAAGATCTTCGTGAGATGAGTCAATGTGGCAGTTCTGAGGCATAGCGGGATGTTGTCGTGGTAGTGTTGTAGAAGGCTGTGAACGTAGGTCTCCGCCGTGTGGACTTATACCCTCTGCGTAACAAAGGATTCTTGATGGAACAATAAGCCATCAATGTGACTGGTCTAAAACGGTCAGATATTGTGGACCACAACAGGAGACAAAAGACCCACCAGTAGTAACACTGACAAAACAACAGCAGATTGTCGAAGACGTCCCGCAATGTTTCCAGACGAGTGCTAACCATTACTTTTATCTTTAAACAGTTCTCTGGGCGAAGTAGAGCCAGGGGAGGAATATTTGCCTGTGCCTGAAGAATACAAGTCATGCAAAGAGTCTTCGAGATGAGAGATTTTGTAGGGAGCAAGGAGCTAGCAAGGAGCATACGCTCAGCGCTGCTGGTGGGAAGGGAAAATCGGATTTCCGGTCCGAGCGTCCTTGGTTTAGTTAGGGGCGTTACGGCTGTAGCAAGGATTGTCAAATTCAAATTGAGCGCTTGCTTTTCACCACAACCACGTCAGCCTACAGAATGGTGCTCTAATTCTTTTCTGCCTTTCTTTCTCTAACTTTGTGTTGCACAGGTTCAACCACCGAATCTCCTTACCCTTCCTTTGGAACTCAAGCTCCTGATCATCGACGAACTGAAGCAGATAGATGATGTCGGACTTGACGCTCTGTCTATGCAGCGAATATGGCCTGATATCCGGGAGCTCATATTCATCCGCACCATCGACGAGGTTTTCGTCAGCGATGTCAACGGGAATGCCAACAAATATATACGGTCTACTTTGGATGACCTCTTCGAGTACCCCGGATTCAGTTCCGCGACGAAGGGGTTCTCTTTGAGCAGATTCTCTGCGCCCCAATCTACGGCCGCCGCTGTGTATCTACCCGCACTGTTTTCCCATTTTACTCGCATCCGCACCTTAGAGTTCTTCGAATTTGACTTTATCTCCCTCGATATGGCGGCGTTCTGTGCCGCCATACCGGCTATATCCACACTCTCCATGGTCCGCCTGTCCCGCTCAACAATTCAGTTGCGCCACCTCTATATCCTCTTCACATCCCTCGCGGGTCTCCAGGACGTGACTCTGTATCTCACAGCTCTTCGTATTCCTGATTTTCATGCAGGGGAGGAAATGCCAGCAGCTGATGATGAGGATTTCGTAGAAGAACAGCCAGATATTTTCAGCGATTTTGCTCGTTTTGAGTTTCCACCGTTCACCGGCGGCACCTTCCGGGTTAAAACGTTAGAATATTATGCCCTCGGTCGGGACGACTATATGTTGCTGGACGCTTTTATGGACGTAAGCGTCTTCCCCTCGGCACCGCAGGTGGAGTCGCTTGTCCTGCATGCCCTCGCGCCAGGCCTCGAGAACTTGTCTCGCCGGCTTAGGAGATTGCTGGAGAGGACTCGGTCTACGCTGAAATCACTCCGTCTTTGCGAATGTAGTTACGGTGCGTTCATCTCCAGCCAACGTACTTATATTTCTGACAATCAGTCTTGCTCTGTAGATAAAGCCCTATCCATATCTCTCCCGCCTCTAGACATTGGACATTTAACTCGGCTCCAGTTCCACGGATTCGTTCGGAAAGGAGAAGCGTCGTTTGGTTTCCAGTGGGTGGCCGAATCACTCAACGCCCTTCCAGTAGACTCCAAACTCGAAACCGTCGCCATCGATTTCGTCATGGTCGACGAAGAACCGGCATTTGTTCGCTTACCGAGAGAGAGCAAGGACAGGGATCGAGTCTGGAAGATGTTCGATAATGCGTTGACGCGAGAGAGACTGTATTTGGCGCGGGTGGAGTACGAGGTGTTTGTCCTCACAACGAAACATCCTCAGTTTGTCGAAGATCCCTATTACGGTTTGAATCAGTGGGTGTTGGAGTTTGGGCTTCCAGCGGTGTGGAAGAAATACTTCCCGGAAGTGACATTCGAGAAGTCATGGGAGCCTCCGGTCGTTCAAGCTGAGGATTCCGTCGCAGAAATTGAAGAAGTACCTCAGGCTTAGATTTGCGGTACAGCTCTTTGTAACAGTGGTATTCATAACATAGTGTATATGAGCTTTATTCAGTCCTTCTGTAGTGCTATAGTAGGACCCGTGATTATGCTGCCAGAGGTCAATTTTGAAAGTCCCGACAAAATGAGCCAAATTTTCGAGGAAATTTTCGAGCAAAAGATGCAGAACGATCGGAAACGTCCAAATCTGCATCCAGAATCCGTGGGAAAGTCAATTCTCACCCGGGTCCGTGTCGGGACTTTTGCGCCAACCTGCTATAGTGCTGTAATACTGCTTGAATCTGCCACTGCCACAGGATGTCGATATCACGTGGTCACCATAATTTTTGTCTCAAACGACCATCTTCCTTACTCGTTATCGTGCGTCTTGCTGTCTATTCTTGCCTTTTTGCTCTATTTTGTCGCTGATTCGCTTATTAGACCGAGTTCTGCTCGCTGCCCAGCGATCTTTGCTGGGAGGCCGTTTCCAAAGGTCGGGAAAGCGTCGCGTTTATCAGCCCAATTCACATTTGCCGCCTAGACTATGAATATAATCGACGCGTCTTGCGCGTCTTGTGGCGCCGCGCCGCCTCTGAAAATTCGACAGCCAGAACGCGACGAACGCGTCGAAGCGCTTCTGAAAACGAATGGTGTTCCTCAGGATATTGAGAGGCCTGCACTGGAAGAGTATGCCCGTGGAGCACCTCTTGCGCTTCTGCAGTATGACGCCAAAATCACTGCTTTGAAGCAGGAGCTAGAACTGGCCGTTCGCGAACGCGCCAAGCTTCAGAGACACTACGAGGACGCTAAAACTCTCCTCCATCCCATCCGCACCCTTCCTTCTGACGTCCTCCGCGAAGTATTCAGCTGGTGTATTCCGACAAGGAGAGAGCTCTTTGAAGACATAAAAGAGGACACATTCGACTATTGCTCCTTGAATGCCTCCAATGCCCCATGGTCACTTTCGCAGGTCTCAAAGGGCTGGCGGACAGTAGCGCTGTCTTCACCACTATTATGGCGCACTGTCGCTCTCACTGTCCCAGATAACTCCATAAGAACCTCCAAGCTCGGCAAATTTGGGTTCAATCTTGCATTATTACTCTCCCGCTCGAATAATGCTGACCTTCATGTCATACTTGAATGTCCTCCGGACAAAGTCAAGCTGGTCCCTTTTGCTGTGAGCATTCCTTTGCAAATCAGTGCATCAAGATGGCAATCCTTGTTTTATGACAACAATCCTATCCTCGAGCGTGTCTTGTCGGACATGCACTTTGACAGGCTTCAGAGCGTAGACGTTCGGTGCAGTCAAAGGACGGAAGATTCAAAAGTGGCTCCAATACGGTATGCGCCGCAGCTCTGGCAGGTGTCTCTACTGTACGGCGGGACCACAGTTTTACGGACAATCGCCTGGGGTAATCTCTCAGACTTCGAATGCACCGCGCCACTCTTAAAATCCGGTGTGAAGACATTGGCGCTCATGACGAATCTTGTCTGGTTACGTCTGAACGATTTGGACGACACCACCCCCACCTACCCGCACACGTCCATACCACTCCCCAAACTCACGAATCTAACTCTCAATTCAAAATGCTTTCCCACCCTCTTCCGATTCGCGGCCGCATTCAACGCACCTCTTCTCACATCCCTATCTTTGTTCTACTATGATTCCGCAGATGATCCCCCATCGGAGATCGCGTCGCTTGAAGTACCAAAATCCATGCCTCGACTCGACATTCTCGCCCTCTCGCTCCCGCTCATTTCCAGGGTGAGCGATGCGCTTGCGGTCTGGCTGCGGCATGCTCTCAACCTCGAGACTTTTGAGGTTTGGTGCTCTAGCAAAGAGGTCGCTGACGGGACTCTCTTTGACAAGCTCATCGTGAAGCCTGACAATGACTCGGATGTGATTCTGCCAAGGTTGGCTTTTCTAACGATCCACACCAATGATGAGGAGGCTTTGAATGACGAGGCGAAGCAACTCATTGCTTCCATTATGCAGTCGCGCGTGGCCGAAGCGGATGGAAGATTTTCTCTCCTCGAGGAGGTGACCGTGAACGGCGAGCTTATTGTACGGGACGACCCTATACACGGCACCTGAAAAGATGTACATCGTATTGGGAGTCCTAGATGCGTACGCGAAATCGCTTTATGTTATTAATGTTACTGATTATTTTGCAGGTGACAGCTCGCCGAGCATTCGGGACTCTTCGCTGCGCGGGGAAGCAAGTACTAGATTTCACAGCGGTAACGAGTAACATAGGCCTGGGAGGACAAGTAGAGGAATCGAGCGCATCCGACCATGAGTCCTATCCCGCTAATATGAAGATCCACGTTCTCGTTAGGTTCTTACCTGATTCCGCGTGCAGGTTCTACCAGCTGAGTGAAAATGAGTGAGTAGAAGGGGAGGCATTAAGAGGACATGACAGTAGTAGACACGCCGTACGGTGCATGTTGAACTACTATGCCGCAGGCAGAATTTGGTTTCTCCCTCCCTCCCATTGCTTCGCTAAATTTCCTCATTCGGCGACTCCTTCCAAGTTCCTGCTCTATTGGGGTTTACTAAGCGTATGCGACCGCCAGCGACGGCTGACTTCAAAACCTTAGGTCTCGGGTACTCGCAGCCAAACAATGCTTGCCACGCTTCAATGGCTGTTTCTCTTCATTCCGCTCCAGCTTGCTTGACGGTGACGATCACGAAGATCGCGCTGACAGTGAGTATCGCGGATATGTCAATGGCGTGTCAAATGTTCTAAAGACTGCTTACGGTAAAATCATACATGACGCGAACATGGCGTAGCATAACCCACTCAATGCCGTTAGTGCACTACCCACGAACCGCACACGTTCATGTTTCGCACGTCAAAAGGTTGTTTACACATTTAGATTGTTATCACATTTGTCTATACCAGCCAGCTTGGTACAGAGCGTCTACGGGGAAGTCTAGAGTACAATATCATAACACCTAATAGTATACTTGATACCAATACACCGACCAAATACAAGGAAACAGGTTTCCACCCAGGGAAAAAATACAACCGACCAGCGATTCTGAGCACGCTAAACGTACCACCAGTTGACCTGCATCCGACCAACGTCCTGGTTGGCCAAGCCGGAGAAAGCCGACGGAGACAAGTCAATGTCATGGTGCCCGCACCCGGGACATAGATCGACGACCGTAGCGTCGATGTAGTTGTTGCCGTCTGCAAGAAAAAGGAAAGAGGTCAGCAGCGTGCAAGGCGAAGGAAGGGCGCAACCTACATTGAACACCTATATGTCTCCAGCAGTTCTTGCCGCCGAGATAGTGTGCAGAGGAAAGCGCGACGACGTAGTCAGAATTTTGACTGGGCGCGCCGCATGCGCCTAGACCGCCGTTGGGTGTGTACCACGTCGCTACAAGTTGGAATAAGCGGAGAGCTTCGAGATATCAATAGCAAGAAGACTAACCATCACCACTCCATGACGCAAACACGAGGGTAACGAGCGAGGCGAAGGCGGCGAGAGTAGCAAGTCTGAAGAGCGACAGAGCCATAGGTGCGATGGTATTATAGTGGTGTAGGGATAGAGATCTTAGGTGGTGTAGATATGAGGTTCGCGGGAGGTGTGTGATTATGTATGAGGGTGATTTGTTCGCAAGGGCCAGACGAGGAAAGGATGTCGCAAGTCGGTGGCCCATCCTCATCCTCATTTAGCCCTTTATATACGCCTCGAAACACTCCCAGGCACATCCCGTAAGGTGGCCCATCGGAGGGCGTACATAATCGAGGAACATGGAAGGAACGAGGGTGGGGATGCACAAAGAAAGGCGACCGCGGTTACGGCCGAAAACGAGATGGCCGGATTTGATTATTTTTTAATTGCTCGCAGACGGATGGACAGGCATGGTTACGGCGTGATCCTGAAAGATGCTGCGGACCGACGTTTACACCAGAGAGCCATATGTTCGGCGCGCCCACGGAGATGAAACAATCATCGGATGGAGGATGATAATCACTGAAATCAGTAAAGCGTGGTAAACACGAGCTCTAAGCGAAAGAAATGAGTCTAATTCATGACAGTGAGAGAAGACATACCGCTTCAATGAAGGACAGCATGTTCTTTCGCGAAGGACATACGAGGACGATTGCGCTCAAAATGCGCTCTACTTCCGTCATCCCGAAGAAACGTCCAGTATTTGGTTACGGACGGAATGACACAGCCTCTCGCGAACAAGATGACTTGCCGCGTCTCTCGTCATGTCCACTTGGGTCCAACACAAATGTCAAAACACGGAATCCCCAAAGAAAACCCCAGAAATTTGCGAGTTTATACCACGTGTTATTCCACCCTAAATCCGATCAGTGCGATTCGCCCGAAGAGAGTGCAAAACCTCCGAGAAGGTTGAAACTGGGGTGCTCGCGTTTTACAAAGACAGAACGCGAATGGTGATGTGGCGATCGATAACTCGAGACTGGATGAAAGAGACCATCGTCATCGACATGATCTAGAATAATCCCAGAAAATCAGTTCAAGAGTCAAAGCAAGAGAAATGGAAAGGTTCTTGGACGGGTTCCACGATGAACAGCGCGTCTATGTAACAATCCGGGTGGGGGAATGAGCCGTCCACAGTACAGTAAGCAGACCACGCATAACCACCGCATTTACCGGTCGAAGACACGCGTCTTCAACCCGTTAACCGCGTTCAATCAGCCAACCTGATTATGCGCCTGAAGTAATGTTTGTCTGCGTTAGAAAACTTAGTTATAACACACCGCAAATTAAATTAAAACATACCTCATGTCTTTCATAAACCATTGAACGGAGACGGGGCGGCTATCGATCCGCCTGCCGTTTGTACAAGGCGGCAAACATGTGTGTATTTTTGGGTTCCCACATATTTTACGATGACCGTCGAACGAAGGATGGGAATTATACAGCATGTTGAAGAAGTACAGAATACAGAGAAGTACATCTAGATGTATGCATGTAAGGCTAGAAGGAAAATAAGACAGAGAACACTCACTTATGCATTGCCCAGGTTGGGCGCGCACTTAAGCAGGCGTACCACGGGAGATAAAGCGCAGATGAACGGTAAGCTCGTAGCTAAAGGTACCTTTTCGCCCAAGGGCCTGCGCCGGTCAAGGCATGGGTAATAAAACTGGTGAATATATGCGCTTCAATCAGTGGAAAATGCCAGTTACGGGTACGACTCACAATTAATCCATCTTGGAGAGCTCTATTTCATCCTTGAGGAACTCTGCCACCAACGGCCAATCTTCCTCAATCGCCTCGATGGGCGAGACGCCCTCTTTATTAACGCGGTCAATCGCTGCGCCGTGCCTCAGCAGCCACCGAGCAGTGTCCACGCTTTCGACGACGTATATCGGCGTGTCGCCATCGTCGTCCGCAATGTTTAAGTCTCCACCGTGCAGCAATAGGAATTCAAGGACATCGATATGGCCATAGGATGCAGCAGCGTGGATGGGAGTATATGTATTCTCGTCAAAGGCGTTGGGCGAGATGCCTGACTCGATGAGCTCGCTCACTCTTGCGAGGTCGCCGTCACTGGCAGCGATCCAGATGTTGGCCATCGTTGGGGGAAGAAAAACAAATCGACCATGTGCTCCTCGTCCCGTTTGGGACATTTCCCCTAAACACAACTTGTCTGAACACGACCACCATCGCCACTCCCCGTTTACTGAAATGGCGCGTAGTAAGGTAACAGTTGCCTGGTTCAATCACCTTTACATACCTGACTACAGGCCTTTGTAGATCTTACCCTCACAACCGGCTCTTAATGCTCTTCCCGTCGAACTCAAGCTCATGATAATCGACGAGCTGAAGAACGTAGACACAGAGGCCGGTCTTCACATGCGCGAAATATGGCCCGAAATCGCGTCATTGATATTCAGTCGTCTCATTGACCAATACTCCATCAGCGACGAGGCCGAAGGACAAGGCGAGAAGGAAATCGGAGACCTCTACCAGCATATGCAGGCGTTTCCAGACATTAAATCTGCGACAAAGTCTTTCTACCTCATAAAGTTCTCTGCCCAGAGTCAAACCGTGCCGGTGCTCTTCTTTCCCCGCTGCTCGCGACATTTACCAGCCTCTGTCGTCTCGAGTTTCACGAGCTTGACTTTGACGTTCTCGAGCTATCAGAGTTCGGCGATGTCATGGCGTCTATGTCTACCCTGAACGAAGTCAACGTGAGGTCTTGCAAGCTCAGGTTGGCCCATTTATATGCCGTCTTCAATTCGACGACTGCCGGATTGGAGACGATGAATCTCTCCGACTTACACGTCGTCGAATTTGAGGCTACCCTCACGACGGACGTGGACGTCGACCTGTACCGACAGCCGGATGTCCTCAATATGGCGAATATGCCAAAATATACGGGGGTAGTCCGTGTAAAGGAACTGATCCTAAGGATGATGTCGAGAGACGATTATCTCCTCATGGACCTTCTTTCCACTTCCCACGTTGCCCTCGACGTCCAGGCGTTTAACGTGGATCCGTGGCAGAAATCACGCAGGCCTTCTCTCTCCGCCTCCGTCGATTTCTAGCACAGACGCGGTCTACCATGCACACGCTCAGCATTCGCGAGTGCAATAGCAGTAAGTCATCTCCCACAATCGACAACCTTTCAACCTGACAATCTTCTCAGTGTTCGACTCTAATCCCTTTCTCTCACCCATTGACATGCCCCATCTATCCACCTTCAACTGTCAGACCTTCGTCGCGCCGAGCGGACGTCCTCAACCCATCCTAAAGTGGTTTGGAGACACGCTCTCCGCCCTGCCCATGCGGTCAAAGCTGGAGGAAGTATCCATCGACGTCGTCATCTTGGAATACGACCATGTCAAAACTAAACTGCCGACAGACCAAAATCCGTTATGGTCTTCGCTGGACGATGCGCTGGCAAAGCAGAAAGTTGGATCTGGAAAAGGTGTCGGTCAATGTTTTTTTAAAGTCACCGTTTAGGGGGCAGGCGGAGGGCAAGCGTGCTGAGGTGTGGGTCAGAGATACACATGGGCTGGATAGATGGGTGATTGTGGTGTGTCTGCCCAAGATATAGGTATTTCCCCGGGATGTCGTTCAAACCCGCGAGCTTGAAGGTTGAAGAACCGAACTCGGCTGGTACATAGTCTATTCAAGGTCGCAAATTTTACCGCCCTATACTGCAGCGTTGTAGGTCAGATATAGTTACAATACTCACACTATGGAATGGAATTACAGTACACTAGTACATCGACTATCGAATCGGACTCCAAAGGAAAGATAAGAGATTGGGAAGTTGGACCTGGAGCAAGTTAGAGACAGAACAGCGCCAATAGAACACCTTTTCGCAGGCTAACGTCGTCGCAGTCAAAGATGAGGATGAGCTCTGAGCGCTGAGCGTTTCAAGGTCTTCGGACAGGATATCCGCACCACGCCTTCAACCCGCGTTATCCGTTACAGTCCAAAGATTCTGCACCCTGCCCTCCCCACCAAATCCGTCCAGATAGAGATAGCAAGGCAAGACTTCGTTTATATGGCGGGTGTGGACAGGTCTACTTCACATTCCAATTCGGCGTGAATAGCCTGAGTATAGTAGTCTTCCCAAGCGTCAAACTCCTTCAGATAATATACTGTAGGTTCATCTTCGTAGTCTCGAACTTATAGTTTACACGCCGTGGAGAACATACCACTAGTACTTATTACTGTACAGTACAGTACTAGCAACATTTCGGCCCTGCTAAACTTTTAGGTGCCGTCGAAGAGTCTTCGATCATAACCAAAGACAGACATGCCTTTGCAACTATACGTTCAACGTTCAACATGAACCTCTTCTACCCATCTAAGTAAGCTTAAAGCACACTGTCTCAGCCATCTAGGGTCTTGCTTATGTCCACTTAGGAATACTTCAAAGCCACGTGCACCTTCGTCGTATGCTTTATCCTTTATCATCAAGCTATCTCTTGACATCTTAGCAGAGTGGCTGGCTCCGACGCAGGCTTCCGGAAGTGGGCTGATGGCTCAGGAGTTGTGTTGAACTTCGGAAGTCACCCGAATATTACAGCTGCCCAGGAGACCCTAAAAACCATGACCGAACTCGTAGTTCCGGAGGAATGGAAGAAGGTACATCGTCTTCTTGCCTTCTTTTCGTCATTTTCAACGATTTTCAGCACTCGACTCCAGGACAGTTTGAGAAGAAGAGTGCACCGGCTTTTCGCACGGCCGTTGTCAAGGCAGCCCCCAAAGAAAGCTTCCAAGGGTCAGACAACAACGACGTGCGTGCGATCCTGGGAAGCTTCAACATATTGCTCGCTCTGAGCCAGGATGTTGAGACCGCGCGCCTGCAGATGATGCGAGAGTCGACGGTGAAAGAGGCGACCTACAGGCGCAACTTGGATGCTCTGATAGCCGACGTCTTTGAATTTCAATATGAGCTCGATGAGTTTGGTGAATTTCATGTTGGGTACGTTGTTTTATAATGTATATACGACCGTTCATCACTCTCTTTGCAGTCGAGAAGAACATCTTTTCCTAAAAGAGAATGATGTATCCACCTGTGAGATTCATGCTGATACTATCGTCACCTCCGGTCCTATTCCTGCAAGGAAGATTTTCGACGAGCTCTGCGCTACTATGAAAGACAATCCTCCTCCAACTACATCCGACCCCACGCGCGTCGAACCCGCGCGCGCCGACCCATTCCCGCTTCTTCGTGACAGTGATCCATGGGATCTAAATGAAAACCTTTATTTCGACCACACTGTCCAGTTTTTCGATGTCTCCTTACGCCTCCTTCTCATGGGTGTGGAAAACAAAAACCCTAGCAAGGACGCGCGCGGGCATCTGTTCATGGCCTTATCAACCGGGCAGCGGCAACGACGTGCTCTGTGCTTGAAAGACCGGACTCTGTTTGGAATCACCTTGAGTCGAGGCGGGGTAGATGTTTTTGTGTCATTCTGGCATGAACAGGACATCAAAGTCTCTGCGATGCCAGTATACACATTTTCTTGGACGGACAATCGTCCACTCCAGACAGTCAAATTGTTTCTATTCCTCCGTCGGCTAGCTGGGCAGTTGTCGAAGGAGTTGGAGGAGGATAAAGAGCACATCGGGGGACAGACAAGGCAAATCGCTGAAAGTCTTGCGCGCCACTTGAATGTTTGGCGAACTCAAGTCCGTCCACCTCAAGTCCCCTCACATAACGGGAAAAGACACCTCGATGAACCTCCGGACGACCCACGACCTCCAAAACAGCCAAGGACAGACGCACATGGTGCGCGCACTGATGGTGCAGGCAGGCAAGTCACACATTTTCATGGGTATTTTGTCGGGAAACTGAGCAAACATTGACGAAATCCACGCAGTCTAACCACCGAAAACGTGTCTAAGTTCAATCAGTGTCATGGCAGTGCACAGTGTGACATTAAGCTGTGGGCCGCCTCTACTACCAGTTGATTACGCGCTCGTTCCACTGTTCATCATCCTGTCTTCACGAAGCCAGAAAGTCAACTCATCAGTTTTCGGTTGGACACTAAAGTGCCAAAGACTCTTCTCGAGACCAGGTTGACGTTCTCGTTGAAGGTTACCATATCTGACACCCCGTGCGGCGAAGTCCTTGTCTGACTTCAGTCGCGAATCCTAAGTAGTGCGATAGGAGCTTTCATTATCGTTTCTTCTTCTCTACTGATGTTGATGATCACAGGTGGGCTTCCTTCCTCCCACCATCATCTCACTTTGTTGACCTGGCTCGTTGATGCAGTTCTCTGTCTTCGACGCCGTTTCTCGTGGTGTTCAATGCAATGGTAGGTTGTTCACAGTCTGCTGTGGTCGATGACCTAGTTAAACGGTGTTTCCCGCAGACTTTCTTGTTCATCAGGTGCCTCTACAACGACTACAAATGAGGTGGGCTCGACGCTCGAGCCTATACTAGAGCTCGCGATCATCTCACCGCAGCTGGACTGGCTTTTTGGTACGCCGAGTTCGTCTTTCCACTTGTCAAACTTTTTGCTCATTGTGCACCAGATGTCCTTTACCGTAGCACTCTCACGGATATTTCCTTTCACCTCTCTGGACTGGACGCCGCCAACTATCTCAGACCGTTTCGTCTTGACTGCCGTCGCGTTTTCACCTTCCTACTTATAGATTTATTAATATACTGTATCATCTTGCCCACGGCAGACAAACAATCGACCAATCAATGGGCCCCGCCGGTCAGCTCGAAAGGAGACGTTTTTTGGCATACCACAGCCTTCTGGCGCACCTGCGACCTTTAATCCGAGTACGTTTTCCTTTGGTCCTGCCTGGTGTCTATATTCAATAATCTTGGCGATAGACTACGACGATGATTCAAACGAGAAACATTTTCTCCCGGTTCCTCTATATGAGGAGGCCACTTCGTCAAACGCTCGCGTATACCGCGTGTAGGTACGTGCAACGTCGGTCGGTAGAAGAGGAGAGCTGTCGAAGACCTGAATAGATAACTGATCTATTATGCAAAGTATGAGCGCGAAACTTGTCTTCCACGAGTAGCCTATCGGAAGTGGCAGGCGTAAAACAGTAGGCATTTATTGGATGCGCGCTTGCCGTCTGTGTGATTGAGTTGGATTTGAGATGACTGCATAATCAATCCAGATTCAGCAAGCAATCGTGGAACACTCGACGTTGTTATCCCTCTCGCCCGCGCCCTGACTCGAGCCCTCTAGACCACCCTAGTCCCCCATTTCCCAGCCCTCCGGGGCCATGTCGTGAAAGTGCACGTCGTCCGACTCGTAAGTGACCCAATGGGATTTGCCTGGAGAGTGCAAATGGATTCACTGCTATTCGGCAGCCTCAAACAACAGCGATATTCACGGTGGAAAGGACTGTACATGGACGAAACGGTCATGGAGTGGATATTCCCGAATTCCCGAAGCGTGTTACCAACCTATGCACGTGATGTGAGCGTGACGATCGTCGCCGACGCCGCCGTTCTGAGGGTGCACAGCCACCGCAAACGGTCGACCGTTTGACCGTTTATGCCGAGATGCCGACTGTGCGACCGCTCAGAGCGAGAGTTCGAATCCAGGGCGTCTCCCCCTCACTCTCTTTTTTTTTAAAAAGGCCACGAAGAGTTGAGAATCTGATTTCTTATTTTCTAACAACTGGCACTCGTACATAAATCTTGTATCAGAAGGCATGATATGACAATAAATGCCTAAACACGAAATATAATAGAATTACTCTGAGGTAGTGCTCAAAGCACTAGACCTGGGCACGAGTGCCCACCCGGGTGCACTCGCACTCGCGGGGCGGGTCACTCGCGGCTCTAAGCCGACACCCGCACTCGAGTGACACCCGAGTGTGGCACTCGAATGTGGCACCCATTCGCGGGTGTTTCGCACACCCGGGTGTGCTGCCACTCGTGTAGGGTGGCGGGTGTACTCGTGTACACCCGCATCCTGCACCTCACTCGCGGTCAACTCATGCGATGTCGGCATCCTCCAGCAATTGCGGGAGGAGCATCGGCGGTGCATGATGACGATATCGCGCGGGGTACGGGGATGTGAGGAAGCGGTGGGGGAGAGGGAGGGTAGAGGTGGTGAATGGTGCCTTCTTGAAGGGCTTACCCGTGAAGTGAATACCTATAATAAGATTGTCAGTAGTCAATAGTGTCTGTAGACGCCCCAGAGATCAAAAGAAATAAGGAAAACGTACGCGAATCCACCACGTCGCCAGCAGACGACGTGGCGGCCCAGATCTCCGCCTCCGCGCTTTAAGCACGCTGCAGACGCCGACTCCAAGTCGTGCGCTGATAGTCCTGCTGCCTCGTTTGCGAGGGCTTACGCGTCCAGTGGATAGCCGTATCCATGGAGACGATTTGAAGTCGTTCTCCATTCATACGGACGCCGACATAAAGTCGAGCGTCGGTGTCATCGTCGCCGACTCAAGGTCGAGCGACGGGTCGTGGTGGTAGTGGTAGAGAGAAGTAAAGAGAGACTGACCCGATCACACGCTGACGCGTCGCTTCGGAACTCGGCCCGAGTCGCCGGATACTGAAAATTAACGTATATGGGTCGTTTATGGCCCATTTAAGTTGGGAAAATTTGTGAAAATTCATTTTAAATATGTATCTATTGTCGAGTGTGTACACGGGTGTTTGTGCACCGGTACTCGCGGCCCAAAGCCAGATACCCGCACTCGGGTGGACACCCGTGCCGAGACTCTACTCGAGTACGGCAAACACTCGGCACTCGGGTGCCGAGTGCGGGTGCATCCGGGTGCACCCTTAAACACCTGACACTCGTGCCCAGGTCTACAAAGCACGGATCGGGGGTGGGGGCTCATGAGCTCTCCCGCCCCGAACCTAATGTTATAGTACTCATATCGGGTACGGGTTACTCGTCATTTTTCCCCCCGAGGATCTCAAACGGGGAACAGATCTCCCGATACTCGCTGGCTGGTTGTTTTCGCTGTGGCGCGGAAAGCCCAAGAGAGCGACCCGCATACCAGGAACGAAAAAGTGGTAGATAAAGGAGGTGGATGGAGGTTAGAGGGGAGCAATTGGATACATTAAACTAAGATACATTAAATAGAAACAATAATAAATTGTAAGAATACATATGTGTCCGTGACACCATTCAGCCCGGTTCAAACGGCGCGGATAATGAGACGTCGTCCAAAAGGGCTTTGACGCTGTGCGTGCACATTAAACCCTGCTGTCGTGAAGAAGAGTGCCAGATGTCGCGAGCATAGACGGCGGGGTATAGACCGTCTCTGCAAGCGAGTGCCCGCCATCCATTGATAGTGCAGCCGTGTAGTAAGGGATAACGCGTGTCGCGGTCCATCCGGAAGGGGTCATTTCGCAGATAAATGCAAGAAATCGTTTCCAGTGGGCAATAAAGCAAATTTTATGTTCCAAGTGCAAAGAGAACGGTCTGATATAAGTGCTGCCTCGCTTGTGAGGGCTTACGCGTGCCAGATCCTTGTTAAATTAGTGTCGTCGCGAAGACGAACACCAGAATGCGCCCCGGAACGTGGCGCTGCGGCTGGTGCTAAGCTAAATCAGCGGCAGAAAGCGAGAAAAGAGAAGAGAAGAGGTAGAAGAGACTCCAGGGGTTCTCCGAACA
>JADNRX010000178.1:0-108221 GCA_015501595.1 Hymenopellis radicata | reverse complement strand
GCTTTAAGCTCCTTCCTGGTATGCGCCTGTCACCCATGTTCGTGGTGTGGCAGAAAGGTAAATCACGTGTCGTCATGGACCATACTGGCAATGATCTTAATGAGGGCATTGCAAGAGAGGATGCAAAAGTGAAGTACGACGACATGCACTCCTTTGGGCAGGTACTGCATGACGTCCTTCAAACTCACCCTCACAAGGAAATCCTGCTCTTCAAGAGTGACATCTCGAAGGCATTCCTCAATCTCCCTGTTCATCCCATCTGACAACTGCAGCAGGTTATCATTGTTGACGATCGCCATTATATTATGCGCCGTCTCATCTTTGGAAGTCGTGCATCTCCATACTGCTGGTGCTCGTTCTCTGGTCTGGTTAACTGGATCGCTTAGGAACTTGACGTACTCGGCTTGCACGACTACATAGAGATGTCCACGAGTGCACACCCGAGTGCACTTGTACTCGCGGGGCAGGTCACTTGTGGCTCTGAGGCAGACACCCGCACTCGCGCGACACCCGAGTACTCTACTCGGGTGTGGCACCCATTCGCGAGTGTCTCGCACACACGAGTGTGCCGACACTCGTGTAGGGTGGCGGGTGTATACGTGTACACCCACCTCACCATCATTTCATGCCACGTCTGCACCCCCAGCAATTGCGAGGGGCACAGCGTCGTGCATGATGCCGATGAGTGAGGGGTGTGGAAGGTACAAGTAAGAGTGGATGATGTGGGAGAGGGAGGTAGAGGTATATGGCGCCTCGTTGGAGGCTTACCGTCAAAAAAAAAGTTCTACACTGGGTCAGTACTGGACAGAGTATTGGCACAAATGTTGATAATAATACAACGCACCAATCCGCCACGTCGTCAGCAGATGACGTGACGGCCCAAGATCCCCCGCCCCCGCTCTTCAAGCGCGCTGTTGAGCGCGGCGGGGAGCGTCACGACTCGTAGTCCCCGTCATCTTCTTTGCTGCCCATTTGCGGGGGCTTACGTGTCCTGCAGCTGCTGCTGGCTGCTGTCGTTTCCGTGGAGACGACTTTAAGTCGTCTCCGGGTCCAGCGATGCCGACTCAAAGTTGAGCGCCGGTGCGGTTGTTGCCGACTCAGAGTTGAGCAACAGTGCTACGGTCGCCGACTTAAAGTCGAGCGACCGGTACGGGTAGGTGGTGGAAAGAGAAATAGTGAGAACACCCCCGATCACACGCTTACGCGTACTTGCGGAACTCGGCCCGATTCGCCGGATCGCGAGAAATCCTGGTGCGCGTCGTTTTTTAGGTCAAAAAAATTGAAATAAAAATGCGAAAAAATACGCAAAAATACGAGTGTCCACCTGGGTGTCTGCCAGTGGGTACTCGTGGCCCAGAGGCCGACACCCACACCCGGGTGGGCACCCGTCAAGACACCCTACCCATTTAGGGTAAACACCCGGCACTCGGATGTTGAGTGCGGGTACACCCGCGAGTACCTGCAAACACCCGACACTCGTGGACGTGACTACGACTACATGGATAACTACTACGGCTGGAACACTAGTCGCAATCTAGTACTCTTTCATGGACAGCAACGTCCACATCGTCAAGTCCAGCTTCTTCTCTTGTGGGACTCTCTTAGCATTTCCTATGAGGACAAGAAGCAAGAGCACGGTCGTCAGCTCAAGATTATTGGTTTCTGGCTTGATGCCATCTACGGCTCCATTTCCCTCACTCCAGACTCCATCACAGACATGATCACTAGAATCGAGTCGTTCTTGTCTATTGTCAAACCTTCTCTCAAGGAATGGCTATCCTTGGGTGGTTATCTCAACTGAGCTTTGAATGTGCTGCCTTGGACACGGCCAGCACTTACAGAGCTCTACCGCAAGATCAGCGGTAAAACTCTGCAGTACAAAGGCATTCCATTGAACCTTGAGGTTAGATCTGACCTCACTTGATTTGTCAATGCATTGCGACATTGTATCGGAGTGCGCTTTATCAATGCGCAGGCTTCGGACGATACAGAGGCTGATATGGTCTGTTGGACAGATGCTAGCAATCTGGGCCTTTCTTTTGTATATGCTGGAAATGGCTTTTGCTATCGACTCCGAACTACAATTGGAGTTGATACCTTCTTCAGAGAGTTAGCTATCTTATGTGCTGTCCATCATGCCGCCTCTCGTCCCTATCCACCTCGTACGCTGTTGATTCATTCTGACAGCCTCAACTCTGTCTCAGTGTTCGATACTCTGGCTGCTTCTCAGTCGAGTCACAATGCTATCCTCTTTGCTATTGCAGACATTATCATGTGTACAGGCATTGACATACGTGTGAGGCACATCCGCGGGGTTGACAATGTGATGGCAGACATGTTGTCCCACTTGCTGTTCTCTGACTTCCAGAAACAGTTTCCCTCCTACTAGAGACCTCAACGAGTCCGACGCGAGTCAGACTCGCGACTCGTGACGCGAGTACTCACGCAAAAAGAAGTCCAGTTCAGACTCGCGTCGGACTCGACTCGCAATGACTCACGAGTCATCGCGAGTCCACTCGCGAGTACTCACCATGAGTCCGAGTCATCTCGGATACTCACGAGTACTCGCGAGTCCATACGCCCCAAGTATTCATGCACAGCGAGCATCCCCGGGCAATGGCACGGGGACAGTCAGCTGGGCATGAGGATGGGGTGGGGGTGATGGTAGAAAGGGAAGGGAATGGTGGTGGTAGTGGAGGGAATGGTGGTGATAGTGGAGGAAGTGGTGGTGGTCGTCACATCCTCCTCTGCTCGCATCCTCTGCTTCATCACATCCGCCTGTTCATTGCATCCGCCTCTCCATCACATCCTCCTCTCCATCGCATCCTCCTCTCCATCGCATCCTCCTCTCCATCGTGTCGTTGTCCTCCTGGTCGTCGTTGGGTCCGTTGCCAAGATCGTGTCCATGCTACTGTCACAGAGACAGCAGCAGCATGCCCGGTACAGAGCCAGAGCGCGAATCTGCACCCTATAGGCTGCCTGACAATCGTCAGAGCAGCGGGAGCGACAATCGTCACTCCCTGGGTGGTCGTAGTCGTCGTGGCGGGCTTATGCGTCCTGGAGACGACTTTAAGTCGTCTCCTATCGACGCCGACTCAAAGTCGAGCGCCGATTGCATCGACACCGACTTGAAGTCGAGTGCCAATAGCGTTGTTGCCGACTTGCAGTCGAGCAACGGGTCGTGGTGGTGGGAGCAACTCAAGGAGATCTGCCCGATCGCACGCTTACGCGTCGCTTCGGGACTTGGCCCGAGTCGCCGGATCTGGCGAAATTGTTGCGTATAGCTCGTTTGAGCCACGCAAGGGTCCGTTTGAGTTGGTAAAAATTTGTAAATTAAGATAAAATACATACCTAAATATTTGCGAGTCATCGTGTGATGACTCATGGTCTGCAGATGGATACTCAGACTCGCGACCAGACTCGCGAGTATGTGACTCGCGAGTCACGCGAGTGTGAACGCCGACGTGCCCGAAGCGAGTCGAGTCACCAGATGACTCGGTGACTCGGTGACTCGTTGAGGTCTCTATCGCAGATGCCGCGAGATCCTCATCCCAGTGATCCTTGATCCAAGAAAACTTCTTCTCAGGATGTAAAGCTAAAGAATGAACATGAGAATTCATCGGCGGATGAAAGGAAAGACAAACCCATGCAGACGATATAGGCATTTGTCCTCTCCGTTTTGTTGTAATACTTCTCGATAAGGTCCAGTGCGCTTTGTATCGCGGCTGTGAATGGTGCATACTTGGGTATCGCCAGCACTTTTGTCAGCTCATCGTGAAGTGTCTCGAGAGCCGGAATTACTGCGTAGAGAGTTGGGTATGTCTCAGCCGAAAAGCGCTGCTGCGTGTCATCGAACAACTGGAGAAGAAACATTCAGACAAGGAAATGGGGCGAAAATAGACTTACCATCAGCAACTGACAAAATAACCGAACAAGCATCCACTCCTCTTCCGACATCTTCAATATGCGAAGCTTCTCCTTCTTCATCTTGTCCTTCTCGGCTTTGATAATCTCCAGAACGAAGGTATCAACCGTCTCTTGGAGAATCAGCGCCCGAAAAAGCATGTTGAACGTTGAAGACCAGCGAACGGGCATATCCAGCATGAGGTGTTTTGGGGTCTCGCGCTCCTCCTTTGGGGCCATACTCATCGCGTTCCGTCTCTCTTGCAGATCTATGAAGAGATCATGACGGGTACCCGACGACGATTCCTGTGAGAGATATCAGACAATTTATATGGTATCGATGTAACGACGCACTTGACAGTTATCGCTCGAACTAAGCCAATTGGATCGCGGCTCGTTGGCTCATGGGCGTCCGGCTCCTTGGGGTTGAAATGAGGTGTCTTGCTATAGGTCTTGACAAGACGTTGTGCGCCAAGGTTGTTGACGTGTCCAGTACACCGAATTCGCCGTTCCTCAGCTTTCCATTCGAGATCGCCCGCTGCGCGAATGAGAACGCCAAGTCGTGTCATCTTTGTGTCATTTGGCGAGGCGTTATCGCACGTCACCCACCCCGTCTGAGAAATGGAAAGTCAGATGACGGACATCAACATGCAGGATGTCGTACCTTCTTCTCATTCCGACCCGTTCTAAATCTTGTATTCGAGTTCACCAAGCCGTTCACCAGAATGTGATCCTCGCATCCGAATAAAGCCTAGAAGCGACATCTTGAGCTCCCACACGTTTGGGCGAGGCTCGTCGATATAGTGCCCAGTGGCTGTGAAATAGTTATCGAGGTTATCGGCCTCCCATCCATCATCAGTAACGGAGACGCGGCCTTTGACGCGGTCGGACTGTATATGAATGTAAGAAACAGATAATAAGTAGGCCGTGGAACTCACGTTGAAGAGCTTCTTGAGTTCTGCAAGATGATCGTTGACGAGGAGTAAGATTTGCTTCCGCGTCATTTTACGGCTAGGGATTGGCAGCGGTTTATCTCTCGGTGCTTGCTGGGCAAGTTCCATCATGGCAGGTAGGTTGGCTCCTCGAATGCTCGAAGACTCTATAAAGAAGATTAGTATTCGAATATCAAGAACGGGCATTCCTGACCTGGTCAGTGCATATAAGCCATCGGAGACTGGCGAGCTCATAGTTCTCGATGGTGTAGGGAATGACCGGCTTCTTGACCACAGCGGCCTGCTTGACGAGGTGTCCATCTAACGAGCCTTGCTCGAGCTGCACTGTTGACGCAGTTCGACGCGCCTTCGTATCTTCCGGGAGCATCGATACAAATCCAGATTCTTTGCACCACTGGGTGTATTGCGGCTAGAAAGCAGGTTAGTAAGGTGTAATTCTCTTGTTAGACAAGGAGCTGCATACACGGTGATCCTTTTGTAGATGTCGGCGGCGGGTAGTGACGTCTCGGACAAACGTTGCTCTAATAAACAATTAGTTGCTCCTTCGTTCGTCAAGAGCGGTAAAGACAACGCACTTGCACAAGCAGCATTGCGACATTTCTTTCATCTGGTCTCCCCGCTTTGCCTTTTGCAATGGCGCATCCTTGAAAAAGTGATTGACGTCGGCTTTAGCGCTGAGCTTCGGTGTTTCCGTGACGGGGCGAACAAGCTTGGCAATGTCTATAGCAACACCATCTGGACCAGCGGGTGGCTTTTCTTGAGCAGGTAAGTCAGATTCTGTATAAGCTGTAAGTATGCGCGCCCATATTGGCTAACAATGCGCACCGTGTCCGGAGTCGTCCACATCAAGAGCTTGAGCAGCAGATTCACCATTGCGCGTGTTTCGCGCTTTTTTTTGCACGCCGTTGTCCAGGAGCTCGGGGCTCATCAGATTCGTCGTTGGAGTCGTCGTGTAAGGAGGATGATGGGCGCTTATGAGTTCCTGATTTGTCTGTCGGCCCGGACATCACGACATCGTGATCTCTTGGTTTTGGTGCATGTCGCTTAGAGACCTCAACGAGTCGTCGAGTCACCGAGTCATCCGGTGACTCGACTCGCGTCGGGCACCTCGGAGTTCGGACTCGTGTGACTCGCGAGTCACGAAGTCACGAGTCCGGTCGCGAGTCTGAGTTTCGGTCTGTCGACCGCGAGTCATCACACGGTGACTCGCAAATATTTAGAGATATATTTTAGCTAAATTTACAATATTTTTGCAGACCAAATGGTGCACAACGTCTTGAGAATGAGACGTGCGCGATTATCTCGCCCCATCCGGCGATTCGGGCCGAGATCCGAGAGGACGCGTAAGCGTCTGATCGGATAGTCCCTCTCTCTTTCTGCCACCACCACGACCACCCGGGAGCGACGATTGTCGCCCCTGCTGCTCTGACGATTGTCAGGCGGCTCCTGGGGTGCGGATTTGGGCTTCGGCTCCATGCTGGGCCTGCTGCTGCTGTCTTCATGACAGCAGCAGCGCAGGATAACGACTGGACGGCTGCAATGCGCGAGAACGGACGACGACACCACGGATCGACGACTTGGACCAGCCTCGCATGGATGGACGACGACGCCGTACAAGGATCGACGACTTGGACCAGCCTCGCATGGATGGACGACGACGCCGCACAAGGATGGATGTGAGCGCGGACGTGGATGCGAGCGCGGATGTGAATGCGGGCGCGGATAACAGCACAGAGGCAAACAATGCACTAGAGAACAACACTATGGTGAGTTTTATTGCTCTATCTACTACATCCACCACCCATCTGCACCACCACCACCCTCACCACTGCCACCAACCTTGCCACCATCACTCTGTCACCTTCCTTCTCCTACTACCATCACCCTCCACCTTACTCTCATGCACAGTTAAGTGTCCCCGTGCTATTGCCCGGGGATGCTTGCTGGGCATGAATACTCGGGGGTGTATGGACTCGCGAGTACTCGTGAGTACCCGAGATGACTCGGACTCATGGTGAGTACTCGCGAGTGGACTCGCAATGACTCGTGAGTCATCGCGAGTCGAGTCCGACGCGAGTCTGAACTGGACTTATTTTTGCGTGAGTACTTACGTCACGGGTCGCGAGTCTGACTCGCGTCGGACTCGTTGAGGTCTCTAATGTCGCTCGCGTCTACTTTGTATAATGAGGCTGGGGTCAACCTCATCGCGGGCCATTCTGTTGGCAGTGAAGAGAGACGGGACTGAAAATTTTTTGACGATGATCCTCCGCGCCTTCTCGTCGAGTCTTCTTACATACACAAAACGGAACCGAATACACTACATTCAAGAGAGCTGGTCAGAGCTCGTATGCGTATTGCATTATCAGTGGTTAGTAGATTGTATTCTCTATTTAAGAGAGCTACAACTTACATCTGCAGCACCAGGTGAATCAGTAAGCCAGACATGAGAGGTCACGAAGCCCGGGCTCAAGCCTAAGGCTTGGGCTCACGATATCTGAGCCTTGACCTCAAGCCTCGCTGAGCCCATCTCCAGGGCAGGGCTCAGCGGGCTGGGCAGGGCAGGGCAGGGCAGGCTCGGGGCTCAAGCCCAGGCCCGCACAACGCTACGTGTGATGTGTGACTGACGAATTGAACGAAATAGGACAGTATTTTTGAGCCGTGAACCTAGCTCTAAACGGTCACAAAATGGCCTAAATAGTGTTTATCAGCAATTTTTTCAGGTCTGATCACATTTTACCTGCCAATAACCTCTAAAGTGTCAATTTGCTCCTAATTCAGCACTATTTAGCAGTAATTACATCAAAAGTACCCTAAATTAGCTAAATTACATGCTCTTCGAAAAATTTCAGTGAACTTAGTTTTGAGAGGTCACAGGTGCCCACATCCGTGAACTTAGCATCAAATAAGTTCACAAGGTCACATGTCACAAGGCGTGAACCTACGATCGAAATGATATAGTAATCCATTCAACTACCAAACAACAACATTAGTCCGATATGGCTACTCCTCTATGATCTTCCTTAACCAAAAGGACCTGGCAGAAAATCAACGTCTAGTTCTGCACAGTCTAACACTCGATTCTAACTCACCGACAGGATCAAAGTGTTGATGGAATGTAGTAGTCCACGTTCCCAATACTCCGTATCGAGATCTCAATCCTCCGACCTGGACACCTTCGGAACTCCAGATGGGATTTACTTGTTCTCCAGAACGCTGAGACGTACTTGTCAGTTAGACTGCAAACAGATCCAACACATGGTAACTCACGAAACGCCAGCAAACTTGGTTATCACGAGACATGTACACAAACCCGCTCATCGTGGCGCCGCTAGACATTTCGCCCATGTCCCCGCCAAAGTAGATCCGGGGGTGACGGGGATGATTGGGATCATCGACGACCTGGAGCACGCGAAGGCTGAGTGGTATAGAGCGGAAGACGTCGCCATTGTCGGGATCCTCAAACATTAACGTATTCAATTGGCCGTCTCCTGTCTAAGTATGTAGATTCAGAACGTGAGAGGCCCATCGAAGTTAATGCACTAACTGCAGATGAATTGTACTCTGAGAAGCAATCTTGAGTGAGAACGAAGCGTCAAACCGAGGTAGATAGCTTACCAGTAAGGCTCAAATGATCACAAAAACAAAAACCACAATCCCAGGTTCCTTCTACACCTGCCCAATCGCGCTTCCAATCCTCATCACTGAGCATAGATATCTGCGTCACCGACAAGCTCATTTCCCCGACAGCATCATCCAGATGTACACTGATAGAATGCCGCAGCGCCTGCAAAAACTCCCAATCTATCCTGCGGTTATCCAGAAACGGGCCAAACTCCGTCGCCCACGTATAATGCCTGAAATCATACACATATGCCCTCGAGCGCACCGTCGCCGCACGACTCGTATCCTCCGGCGTCGTACCAAAGTAGACGTGTAATTTGGCCCGCAGTTGGCGCTCATCCGCATCTTGCTCCCATGTAACATTGTGCTTGTCAATCAACCTCCCATCAGCGAGATACCCGCCGACCCAGACGAGGTTTCTTGACCGAGCGGGTAAGGGGGGCACCCATTCTACCAATTTAAGGAGCGTCTCGAGCACGACGACGCGCTCGGATGGGCGACAGACTGATACGTCGTCCAGAATTAATCGTGCGCGCATGACAGCCTGGAGCTCGGCCTTCCAGTCAAGAGTGTCGGCGTCCCGGCGCTGTCCAGTTATATGTACGCACTCACGGGGATCATCGAGGGCCTGGCAGAGGTAGAGCCATCGCCACATATGCTGGTCCTCTTGGTAGTAGATCAGCCGCGCGAACAGGCGCGAAGATTGAGAGAGGGAGGCAACGTCGATGGGGTCTGCGTGCAGGACGATCTCCTCGATAGTCTCCACTGGGAGATCGTAGATGCCCATCATAGGACCTTACTGACTCAAGATGTGTAACATGTCGGCGAAGGACATAGAGGGATGACGACCCGATTTGTCAGGACCTGAATAAATCTCAAAGGGCACAAACAAGCTGCTGGTATACATTTTCAATCCGTTAAAATAAATAATATCATAAAATAGTACACTATGATATCCTGAAGTGTGCGCAGAGAAGACAAAAACGGGCGATACGAATATACGGATCGCCGTGTAAAACCAAGATGATGACAAGAAAGCAAAATGGTTCTTCCCTGAAGAATGGTGTAAAAACTTGATCCAACAGCACAGCAGTTCGACGACAGTTTCTGACATTATATACAGAAAGCATCAGCGGAACGGCATCCTAGAGGACGACTTTGATTAGCAATTTGCTCTGTGTTTCGCGGAAGGAGAACTTACAATAAGCGGTCCCAGCGGACGTGGAATAACTGCTAACTCTCTTCGCGGCCAAAAAATCCGGGAGGGGTTGTCCCGCTTCCCTCAAGCAGTCAATGGGAATTAAACCCGGTTGCGTCGAGACAGCCTTGCCTTTGCCCTTACCGCTAGGGTCCTCCACGGGAGCCTTCTCAACCAATGCCCACCCGTCGTCGAAAACCTTCAAAACGGTCACGCGATCTCCAGTTTCGACAGCCAGCTCATCATGCAGTGTCGGAGAGAAAGGCCGGCAGATGATTTCGAATGCGCGGAGTGGTATAGTGGGAAGAGGCCTCACCGGAGTATCAGCGAAAGGATTGATGGGTGAATCCGGCTGAATGTCCGTGGTGCCGCCGCTGAATCCATTCGTCGACACGCCTAATGCGTGTTTAGCAGGAGACTTGGGGATGGCGATGAATTCCGAGGGAGTGAAAGGGCGAGCAGAGACGGGCGTGGCGATCTCCGGTACAAGCTGGTCATTCTCCGGCTCGCGAACGACCAAGAATTGCGAATACGGATCACTCGACATGCTTCTCTGGCTATACACAGAGACTCTGCCGGTGGCGGCATCATTGGAGGTGGTATACTCAATGTTAACGAGAACCGGGGTCTTTTGGTGAGTCAACCCGGGAGTGTGGGTATCGCGAACCTCGACCATGGGAGGCGGCACAGGTACGAGGGAGTGGTCGACGTAAGACGCTGCCGGGCTCGCAAAGTCATACGACGTGGCAAAGCTGCTCCGCACTGAGGCTGTACCAGCAGTAGCACCCTGGCTCCCACCATTGCCCCATTGCAGATTGTCCTTGGACATGTTCGAGAACCACCACTGACTGCGCTCAGAGCGCTTTGAGCGGTACCTCCGACGGACGAAGAACAGGAGCAGCGCTAAAAGGCATAGAGCGAGCACGGCGACGATGGCGACGATGCCCCCGGTGGAGAGCGCGCCGCTGACGTTGGGGGAAGGCGAGGACCCGTCAGTGGATGTGGGAGAATTACCATTCGACGTGTCTCCAGGTTTGGTGCCCCCGTAAACGACGGTTCCGTCGGGAGCAGACGAGGGCTCTCCAGACAGAGCACCGAGGGAAGACGTAGCACCAACGTTGATGACGGCGCCTCCAAACTCTGTGGGGTAGCCTGATGTTCCGCTACCACTACTCCCACTCCCTCCATTGGAACCCAAGCTGGAACCGGAGGATGTCCCACCGCCACCAGGCGAGCCCGAGCTTTTTACGCCTCCAGCAGAGGAGGTCGCTGACCCGCCACCAGATGCTAAACTTTTGCTGCTTTGGCCCGAGGATGCACCGCTGGACGGCGACGAACCGGCGGGTGCCGTAGAGGGAGTTGATCCGCTGCCAGCGCTGGAGTTGGAGCCTCCTGACCCGCCATCGCCTGAGTCAGAGCCAGAGCCCGAACTGTCTCCGGAACCTGATGAAGGCGAGGAGGAAGAGGGTGATGTGGCCGTGGCCGTGGAAGTAGCAGAGGCCTGCTGATTGTCGTTACCGATAAGGGGTGTGAGGAGAGGACTGAGAAGAGGTACAGACACGGGCAGGTTGATCAAGGCAGGTTCACGGTTTTCGAGCAGCGCGCGGTGTGAGCGCATGCGATGCGCCGGCTCGCCGTCAAGCGCCATTTGAGTACAAGGCTAGGTGGGACTCTGAGTTTACTCAGAGGGTTATTTAACGAATGTTGGTGCAAAAGAGCGTGACGGTCGTCGTTCCAGCGGGTAGAACGAGAGGACCCTAGGGTGTTTCAAGCAGACCCGATGTGAGAAGAGAGAGAGAAAGACAAACTGATGCTTGGCTACCACGCTCCATCACAGAGTACAGGGTCCTGTGAGTTATCGCGAAACGACAGAAAGAAGGGCCGATCGAAGCTTCTCGCCCAGATAGGAAGTTGGGCTGCCTTTTATGGCAACCCAGCCCTGCGTACCTCCTCTTTTTTGAGACTTCGGTGTCGATTGCGAACTGCATGCCTAGTTACCAGAGCTCCTGTACGTCCATGTATAGTGCCTTTTCTTGCGCAGAATGATGTACCCGTTTGTTAAATCATTCAAATTTCACAACCCTTCCGCCCATAACCAGCGTGCTCCCTGGCGCATCCCTGGCTATTCTCTCAAGGTGTTCCGAAAGCGCTCGCGTTGCCTCGTCTGCATCACTGCGACGGTGCGACGCGTTATGATTTTGTGCTTACCTCACAGGAAAATGGCAATTGGAGCCAAGGGGAGTCCAGAACTGTAATCGCTCGCGCCAACTAGTGGGTGTGGGTGGGGGGTCAAGTTCTCGGGGTCCTGGAAAACACAGCCACATGAGGTTGTGGCACCTTTGTCTGTATCTTCTCGTACAGTATAGAAAATGATACCATCCTTTCTCTCATTGTCTTTTTCACACTTATAAATGTTAATCTGGACATCAAAATGTTCGAATTTGGTGAAGTACACCTTGTTATACGCTGAACTACTCAGATCGATTAAGCTCGCAAGATCAGGTTTACGCGGTGACGCAATAGTGACCACGTCATCGACTTCAGACCATCGACGAAAGCTGGCACATACAGCGACATTTTGTCCAACCAACATGCGGGCATACATCAACATGTCGGAGGACAAAAATTTGAAGCATTTTTATCAGTCCAACGTCGCATTCACCTCTGCAGTTAATCGGCTATCTTCGTGGTCCAGCGGAATCAGGTACGCATTACCATAAGTAGGTGGTGGGTGGGTCAAGTTCTCGGGGTCCTGCATCAACTTGCACATAGTCGGCATAGTGGATTACAGTTTTGGAATCCCCTTGATTGGAGCGCCACATCAAAGATGTTGTTTTGTACGTGGAGGAAAATCAGTGATCATCCAAATCTTCCCAAGTTGCTTCCTAACGACGCGCTTTCAGAATTAATGAGTTGTCCCGTCAAAGAGAGTTTAGGTGCACGTACGACATTTTGTGTAGCATATGCTGCGCATCAACTCCCATACCCACATGTAGTGTGAAAAGAGACTTGAAGTCGTGGATCTCCCGGCACGCATGATCGGCGGTCCGGTCTGAATTTGACTCCTGCAACGGTTACCACTGCGACTGTAACTGGTCGCTGAAAATCTTTTCAAGCCCTTCTAGGCTTCTATGTAAGACGAGCGCAAAATCGACCAAAATAGCAGCGGGCCAAAGCCGACCCGCCGAGGTGAGCGCCCGAGCGCTGGCTGTCTCAACTTCAGAAAATGCTCCTGTTGCAAACCTGCTTGAACTTTTTAGTTTAGCCAGAGCCCTCCTATCATGAAGATAGGTCGAAGATCCTTACCATCGCGAACGCGGAAAAAATAACATAGCCACTCCTAGATAATATACGCCGCGAAAACTTCAAGTCCATTATCCCAGATAGCCACACAATAGCCACGCTCGACGCTCGTCATATCAAAGCAGAACAATGGGAAATCCTCTCGAACCTGAATCATAATGGTCAAAGTGCGAAAGATGCCTGATTTGGCCGTGCCCGAAATGAGTGCCCATTGTTCATCGTTTAAAGTGACCACCGACGAAGCCACCGTGGACCCGCGACGTCCATCATATAAAACCCGTCGACAATCGGAATGGGCCAACCAGCGAAATCTCCCAAGACATCGCGAGCTGCAATGAGCGCCACTTCTACTGTCCTCCTTGACCCGACAGCGAACAGCCCCGCTGTCAAACACCCATACCAGACGACGATGTCCTGTATCTCCGCCCATCCACACCGAGACCCACTGAGGACGATGACGATTGGGGTACAACCATCGACTTGAACGCCACCATCAGCACACGTGGGAGGAACCGTGTACACCAGAATGCGCTCTTTGTCCACCAGACGAGAAAGAGGAGAAGTGATTCTGCAGAGACAATACGCGAGCCGCGCCATTCGCAAGCTAAAAACACGCTTCGACGCGTTCCTTCGGCAATTAGTCTCGCTGCGCTGGCGGACGCCTCTGCGAAAGAGGACGCGGGCCATCAGGCAGTCCCGAATCCTGACGACATCCCGGAGATACCAGACGAGAACCACACAACTTCATATGCCTTCCCCACCGGTAATGCTCCTGCTGAGCAAGGGCTCCTAGCGTCATTATTTGGGCGCAAACGCGTCCCATTCCGTGTTCCTCACGGACCGTGGCTGAGGATACCGCCTTCGCTATGGCTTGAAAAGGGCGTGCAGAACTTGACGAGGAACGGCATCATTCCAGAACGATTCGATTTCTCCTGTAGACCAAGGCCGAAGATCGCTACTTCCAACCACGAGACCACTCCTGGACAGTGTGTGAAGGAAGGTGAGAGAAGCCGTCAAGAGTAGAGTTCGGTGTGCAGGATCTGGCTGTCGAGGTTTTGATGTACGAGAAATATTACGATATCTGGGACGCTGAGCTTCATCACGAGTGAGTGGTTATTTATGTGCTAGATCGCTTGGTTGATAAGGACGTATGCTTGCAGAAATCTGGTGCTCATACCTGCAAGAATGCTCATAGTAACGCGAGAACAGAGTGACCTGACCGAGGATGTGCCGATTGAACCGGACATCAGGCTGCTGGACATACGTTGTCGCTCGTTTAACTATCCTGGGCTGACAGGTGATCCGCCAGTGCATCCGGCCGACGTGAACGTGCGCTACAACGAGGCATCCTCTCTGAAGGCGGGAATGTTCTACTTTGAAAGGGGAATATGCATCCGTCCGTTCTGGCGCAAACTATCCAGGCGGGTAATGATGCCAAGGAGACGCGTTGGGCCTAAAGGGAGGAATGCCTTTGAAGTGCAGCGTCGTAGTCGAAAAGACCCGGAGTGTGGCGACGAGGATTCTGAGTACGAGGCGGTAGGAGCGGAGGAGGCTCGGAGCCATTTGACAAAGACATGTGCAAAAATGGGTGGTACATGAAGTTCTGGGTTCCCATACCCATGGAGTTTTTACGGCTGGCAGGGACGAAGGCGTTCAGAATCGAGGCTGCAGCGTGGATTGGGGACGAAGATGGGGTGGTCTTTTGATGAGCCAGGCAGATTTTGTAGTCTCCGCGCTGCAATGATTTGGGCGAGTCCAAGGACGAAAGTGTAGTGTATATCAACTTGTAATGCGATCCCAATTTAGATATCCGGATATGTGGAGGTGGTGGTGGATGGTGGGAACCGAAGGCGATGGCAAGATGAATAATGTTTGAATGATCGACATATTGAGCAATTTGAAATGCAACTTAAGCCGTTCCAGCAGGACAGATCAAGTACCGTTAACGTTATCCATTGAATAGATTACGGCTTGTGATGAGCACCCTGCGAAAACGAACATTTCCTTGTCTGATGAGCACGTCCATCAATGAAGCTTTCTTCTGCCCACATGCACTTTCTTTATGACCACCACCTACCATTCATTCCTCCCCGTTGAGCTCATCACTCGAATATTCGTCCTCGGTGCGAATTTCGACTACCCCTACACCGATTCACCGTTCCTTTTCAAGCCCGTGCAGAACACATTCTACAATTCGCCCCCACAGGACTTTCAGATCACCGTATCTCAGATATGTCGCGGTTGGCGCACCATTGCCCTGCGCACCTCGTGTCTCTGGTCTACGCTGCACTTCCACGAGCCCCTCCATATCAATAGGGCGCGTGTCTTCCTCTCCCGGTGTCGCCCAGAGTCCGCGACTACTTTCGACATTCTTATTTCCACCGTAGCCCAGCGCGAACACATACCAAATGTTACACTCTATCTTGAAGAACTGCACACCATCTTCCAACTCCTCGTTCCCCACGTTCAGCGCTGGAGGGCATTTCATCTTAAAATCCGTAACAACGACTGCAAACTCGTCGCGCGTCAATACCTCAGCTCATGCGGCCCCGGCCCAAGCTCGAAACACTCCAATTGTACCATTTTGAAGATTTTGATTCTTCGGCCGACTTGTACATTGCAACCTATCGGCGCCCCGTTACAATTTTCTCCAACGACTTGCCCAGAATCAAGAACGTATCCTTGATTGGGGTTAACCTTCCTTGGGACGAATCTCCATACCTCCACCGCCTCGAATCCCTCGAGCTTGCGCTCCACCTGGACAATGTCCGTCCGTCGTACATCTATTGGGATAATATGCTTCGCGGCTCCCCTAGCCTCAGACGCTTATTATTGCACTATAGTGGGCCCAGAATTTCGGATGGCACCCAAGCGAACGCTTGGCCGTCTTCCGTCACCTGGCCTAGTGAGCGCACTACCACACCCATCGTTCTGGATACACTAGTGGAACTGTCCCTGGTGGATCTGGATTCGGACTACCTGTGCAGGGCGTTTGAAGGAGTTGTCTTTCCAGGTGTGACCAAGTTGACGATGGGTCTATCCGAAGCCGAGCAGAGCTACTCCAACGTTGTTGGGATGCTGATCGGGGTTCGAACGAATAGCAGCCGTGCTGTTTCTGTCCACAAACCCCTTCCCAACCTCCATCTGCTCGTCGACTTGACCATTACGGCGTTGGAGTGTTCACTCTCGAGTTTCTCCGATCTGATACGTTCCTTGGTGGGCGTTCAACGTCTGGATATAGATTTCTCGAGAGTTTGTGGCGGCGAAGGTTGGAAGGTGTTTATTGCTGCTTCCGAAGGAGATGATGACCAAGCATCAGTGGCGATGGTCGAGGATGATGCTAACAGCGCCGACGAAGATTCCGAGGGAGAGGGTTCCTATCGAAGGCGGACCCATCGGACACCTACGCCACCCTACGCCGCGGGAACGAGTGACGCGAAAGGCGAGAAAGAGACGGACTTGGAATGGCAGTTACCGGAGGGGCCAGTCCCTCGTCCGCTCAGTTCTAGGAGCAATTCTGTCGTCACATCGAGGTCTGGAGGCGGGTCAACTAGTGGTATTTTCCTCAGGAAGCAGTCTGTTCGGGGAATTCTGCCACGGTTGGAGGTCTTCAGACTCAGAGAGCTAGAGGGTGAAAGAATTCAAAGTATCATTTCGGCGTGGATAACAGTGGGAGGGCGAGAGATTGCATGGACGATCCCACTGAATATCGTCTCTAAGCCTCCTGACAGGGCTATGGCCTCGATAGTCGAGAATGGTGGTTGTTTTGTCGGGCGGATGTTGGTGCCGTGGAAATCGAGTGGATCGGGGATGACGATGAGGACGCAGAGGACGAAGATGAAGGGGAAGATGATGACGAGGTGTATTATAGTGAGAATTCCCGGGCCTCTAGTTGTGTATATGCTTAATCGTGTTCACCGTCAGATTCTGTCTGAAGGTCTCATAAAATTATTCTGGGGATTGGGGAGTCCATTCACGGTGAAATACTGTAACACTTGTTTTATCTATTGCTTTGCTCGCGCATTCTGGGTCAGTTGTTTATAGTTTAAACTGTCGTTTTTGGCAGGCCTGTTTATTACTTGTCGGAAGTTCTTGTATATAACTGCATTTGTATCTATAGCGGATAACTTTCCATAACGATTTTAGATTCAAAATCATCTTCAAACAGGGCAGGGGCAGTTATCATCGTGAGTATCTAGTTGGAATGTAAACCATAAGCCTGTTTATCTACAATCACAAGAAATAAGGACTCTCCAGTTTACCTAACTAGCAGGAGGCTGTTGTATTGCCTCAGTGCTGAATTCACACTGTTTCTGGTGAAAGCATTGGCCATTCTGGCTCAGTCAGGCTCCGACAAACACCGCGATGTTGTTGAATGGTGGCGCAGCAGTCATTCCGACTCATGGCGCCCGTTATATCCACATTGGGATATGAACACGGCATGCCGACGCGATGCCGCCTCCCTTCTGCCGCATTCGGATGTGCAAACTATCATGTTGTTACATCTGAGTCTGGAGGGAGGGTGTGCACCCCTCCTTCAGACTCAAAATCTGAAGACGCTGTTTTGCCATCAAAAGTGGAGCGAACAGCGCCGAAGACCCTTTAGGACGGTCGGCGGGCTCGGCAAGACAGCTTTTTCTCAACCTTTGATTGAATTTAATCTACACAGTGTTATGGAAAGTCACCCAGCATTTCTATTGTAATCAACGTAGATGTTGGGTTTCTGTAAGGTTTTTTTGGGTGTCACTGTTAAGAGTCAGGTAGCCCAGGTCAATGACAAATAGAGATCAACACCAAGCTCACTTTCCTTCTGCCTTGACGTTGTCGGTACCGTCTCGCAGGATGAGCAAGTACCCTCCACCACCACCTGGCTTTATGGCGCCTCCTCCAGGAATGGCTGCGCCTGGCAACCAGGCGTCGGGGTCGAAGATGCCTCCGGAAGGTACGCCCACACAAGCTTGTCAGTTGAATTTCCTTTGCGATCCGACATTTCTTACAGTTGTTGCCCAAAAGTCGATGAAATGGAAGCAGATGCAGCGCAAGCGGTATGGCGAAAAACGTCGGGGCGGCTATGTTGACATGGGCAAAGTGGTGCGTCGTCGGTCTGTCTTGAATGCGTGGGCGCGTCGCTCATCTGTTTTTGCAGGATTTGCCGCCAGAGCACGTACGAAAAATCATCAAGGACCATGGTGACATGAGCAACCGCAAGTTCCGCAACGACAAGCGAGTGCACCTTGGCGCCCTCAAGTATGTCCCTCACGCGGTCATGAAGTTGCTCGAAAACATCCCCTACCCTTGGGAACAGGTCCGCGAAGTCCCTGTGCTCTACCACATTACCGGAGCAATCACTTTTGTCAACGAAATACCGCGTGTTATCGAGCCCGTCTACCATGCTCAGTGGAGCACAATGTGGCTGGCTATGCGACGGGAAAAGCGGGATCGTAGACACTTCAAGCGGATGAGATTTCCACCTTTCGATGACGAGGAGCCTCCTTTGGACTATGGTGACAACGTGCTGGACGTGGAGCCGCTCGAGGCCATTCAGTTGGACCTTGATGCAGAAGAAGACTCCGCCATTGTGGACTGGTTTTACGATCCCAAACCTCTTGTTGACACCCCCGCCGTCAACGGCTCGTCGTACAGATATTGGTCGTTAAATCTGCCGTGATGGCCAACTTGTACCGTCTTGGGCGAACCCTTCTTTCCGACCAGCCAGATCAGAGCTCGAACTACCTCTTCGACAAGAAGGCGTTCTTCTCTGCAAAGGCATTGAACATGGCTATTCCTGGTGGTCCCAAGTTCGAGCCTCTCTACCGTGATATGGACACCTTTGACGAGGACTGGAATGAGTTCAATGACATCAACAAGGTGATCATTCGCCAACAGATACGTACCGAGTACAAGGTCGCGTTCCCCCACCTTTACAACTCTCTCCCTCGGTCCGTGCAAATCTCTCCCTACCATTCGCCCAAGAACGTGTACATCCGTACCGATGATCCCGACCTCCTGCATTCTACTTTGACCCTCTCATTAACCCCATCTCTCTTCGTGGCGCCAACCCTAAAAATGCACCTCTCGTTTCACACGAAGACAGTGTCTTTGGACCTAACGATGCCGACGATGATGACTTTGTCCTTCCTGACGAGTTTGATCCCTTCCTCGTGGACAAGGACCTGGAGAACGACCTTACCGCAGACGGAATCGCCCTTTGGTGGGCACCGGAGCCGTATAATCGTCGATCGGGTCGTATGCGCAGGGCACAGGACGTCCCTCTTGTCAAGAACTGGTACCTTGAGCACTGTCCTCCTGGTCAGCCTGTCAAGGTTCGCGTGTCGTATCAGAAACTCTTGAAGTGCTTCGTTCTGAACGAACTGCACACTCGCCCGGAGAAGGCTATGACGAAGAAGAATCTGTTCCGGCAGCTCAAGGCAACCAAGTTCTTCCAGACAACGAAGCTGGATTGGGTCGAAGCAGGTTTACAAGTCTGTCGACAGGGATACAACATGCTGAATCTCCTCATCCACCGAAAGGTAACGTCGCTTCGCCATCTACGTGTCTATCGTTTACTCATACCCTCATCAGAACTTGAACTACCTCCACTTGGACTACAACATGAATTTGAAGCCAGTCAAGTGTGTTTTGCGCCTTTACTGTATGATCACTCTCTAATCTATACCTTTAGGACTTTGACGACGAAAGAACGAAAGAAGTCCCGTTTCGGAAATGCTTTCCATCTTTGTCGTGAAATTCTTCGTCTAACGAAGCTGGTCGTTGACGCTCACGTTCAATTCCGCCTGGGCAATGTCGATGCGTTCCAGCTCGCCGATGCGCTACAGTACATCTTTGCTCATATCGGTGCTCTCACTGGTATGTACCGTTACAAGTACAAACTCATGCGACAAGTACGTATGACGAAGGACTTGAAGCATCTCATCTACTATCGTTTCAACACTGGTCCCGTTGGTAAAGGTCCTGGTTGTGGTTTCTGGGCGCCTGGATGGCGTGTATGGTTGTTCTTCTTGCGCGGTATTGTACCGTTACTGGAGCGATGGTTGGTTCTCTTTGAGTTCACTAGGCATATCTTTTCTAATCTATACGACAGGCTTGGAAATTTGTTGGCTCGTCAGTTCGAAGGACGAAACAGCAAAGGAGTCGCGAAGACTGTTACCAAACAGCGAGTGGAATCGCACTACGATCTCGAGCTGCGAGCTGCTGTTATGCACGACATTCTGGACATGATGCCCGAGTCAATCAAGCAGAACAAGTCCAAGACTATCTTGCAGCATTTGTCTGAGGCTTGGAGATGTTGGAAGGCCAACAGTACGTTCTTCGTTCGCCTCGTACTTGCTCTTTCTCATGTTTCGTGATAGTCCCTTGGAAGGTGCCCGGCATGCCGACAGCCATTGAAAACATTATCCTTCGGTACATCAAGAGCAAGGCCGATTGGTGGTGCTCGTAAGTGGCATTCGCTTCACGTCGTTCTTGTCATTGAACATTTTCTAGGGTCGCGCATTACAACCGAGAGCGTATTCGACGAGGTGCCACTGTCGACAAGGCAGTCGTCAAGAAGAACCTCGGCCGTCTTACTCGTAA
The DNA here is from genome assembly GCA_015501595.1 of Hymenopellis radicata. NCBI lineage: Eukaryota > Fungi > Basidiomycota > Agaricomycetes > Agaricales > Physalacriaceae > Hymenopellis > Hymenopellis radicata. The sequence goes on along the minus strand of JADNRX010000178.1, from coordinate 87,650 downwards.
GTGCTAACCAACATATAACGACGAGAATGCACCTCATTCTCTCCTTAGGACTGTACCTCAAAGCCGAGCAGGAACGACAGCACGGTTACTTGAAAGACGGTCCTTACATCACCGCTGAAGAAGCCGTCGCCATCTACACCGCGACCGTGCATTGGTTGGAAAGTCGCAAGTTTTCCCCGATCCCATTCCCGTGAGTTATTTCTTACAAGGTCCTCATACCTATTTTCATGACCTATAGTCCCTTGTCCTACAAACATGACACGAAACTTCTAGTGTTGGCATTGGAGAAGCTGAAGGAGGCGTACTCGGTCAAGGGTTCGTGGTGCTGCCCGCATGCATGATATCGAATTTTACTAAAATCTATTATAGGGCGACTCAATCAGTCTCAGCGTGAAGAGCTCGCTCTGATCGAGCAGGCTTACGACAATCCTCACGAATGTATGTCCACTCGTGGTAGTTTCAAGAAGTTGCTTATCTCGTGTTAGGTTTGTCGCGCATCAAACGTCTGCTTCTGACGCAGCGCGCGTTCAAGGAGTCAGGCATCGAGTTCTTCGACACCTACGACAAGCTCATTCCTTGCTACGATATCGAACCCGTCGAGAAGATCACTGACGCTGTAAGTCGTCTTCGCGTCTCGCTCGTTTCGTCGCTGATCTCTCTGTCAGTATTTGGATCAATTCTTGTTCTTCGAGTGAGTCGCTGAGTTATAGTTACACATGTTCTTTCTAACGTTTTTGTCAGAGCCGACAAGCGTGGACTCTTCCCAGCCTGGATCAAGCCAGCAGACACTGAACCTCCGCCGCTTCTTGTCTACAAGGTCCGTATAGCTAGATCTTTGTCTTTTCGTTATCTGACGACGTTGTCATAGTGGTGTCAAGGTATCAACAATCTGACTGACATCTGGGAGACCAGTGAGGGCGAGTGTAACGTACTCATGGAGACTGTTCTCTCCAAGGTGTACGAGAAGATCGATTTGACGTTGCTCAATCGTCTGCTTCGTTTGATTCTCGATCACAATCTGGCTGATTATATCACCGCCAAGAACAACACAGTCCTTACTTACAAAGGTCAGATAAGTTGTCGCTCCTTGCTTTCTTCGTTACTCACGACATTGTAGACATGGCTCACACCAACGCTTATGGTCTTATTCGCGGACTTCAGTTCTCCGCTTTCGTCTTCCAGTACTATGGCCTTGTTCTCGATCTCCTCATTCTTGGTTTGCAACGAGCGAGCGAGATGGCTGGACCTCCTCAGATGCCGAACAACTTCCTTCAATACCGCGATTCCGCCACGGAAACTCGTCACCCCATACGGCTATACTCAAGATACGTCGACCGCCTACACATCTTGTTCCGTTTCTCTGCCGACGAATCTCGCGACCTCATCCAGCGTTATCTCTCCGCCAACCCCGATCCTACGAATAACAACGTTATCGGGTATAACAACAAGAGATGCTGGCCAAGAGATTGCCGGATGCGTTTGATCAAGCACGACGTGAACTTGGGTCGGGCCGTTTTCTGGAATGTCAAGCAGAGTTTACCAAGGTCTCTAACGACGATCGAGTGGGAAGACACTTTCGTTAGTGTCTACTCTCAGAACAATCCTCAACTGTTGTTCTCGATGTGCGGGTTTGAGGTTCGAATCTTGCCGAAGATTAGGACTATGAGCGGCGAGCAGTTCTCGTTGAAGGATGCTGTATGGAACCTGACGAATGAGCAAACGAAGGAGCGTACAGCACAAGCGTTCTTACGTGTGTCTGATGACGGTACGTTTAGCTCTGACCTTGCTCTACTTTACTCATTGGGTCTTCAGGCGTGCAACAATTCAACAACCGAATTCGTCAAGTGCTGATGAGCTCCGGTTCGACAACGTTCTCCAAGATCGTTAACAAGTGGAACACTGCTCTCATTGGTCTTATGACCTACTACCGCGAGGCTGTCATCCACACCAATGAGCTTCTTGACTCTCTCGTCAAGGCGGAGAACAAAATTCAAACTCGTGTCAAGATCGGGCTCAACAGTAAAATGCCCTCTCGTTTCCCGCCCGTTGTGTTCTACACGCCCAAGGTTCGTTTCTTTACTCTCATCGAAACGCTCGTATTTACAATGATTTCAGGAATTGGGCGGATTGGGCATGTTGTCTATGGGTCACGTTCTCATTCCGCAAAGTGACCTTCGCTGGTCTAAGCAAACTGATGTTGCTGGTATGCATGTCTATTCTGTCGTCCGGTCTCGCGACTTATCTCTGTTATCCTAGTTACACATTTCCGTGCTGGCATGAGTCATGAGGAAGACCAGCTTATTCCCAACTTGTACCGCTACCTTCAGCCTTGGGAGGCCGAATTCCTTGACTCGGCACGTGTTTGGTCGGAGTACTCGATGAAGAGGAAGGAGGCGAACGCGCAGAACAGGCGACTGACGTTGGAAGATTTGGAGGACAGCTGGGACCGTGGTATTCCCCGTATCAATACCTTATTCCAGAAGGATCGGCATACGTGAGTCTCGCGTCGACTTTCCGCTGACCATATCTAACGACGCTTTGTAGTCTGGCATATGATCGAGGTTGGAGAGTACGGACAGATTGGAAGCAATACCAACTGCTTAAACAGTGAGTGAATCGATCTGTGCTATCAGGAAATATACTCATTTGTGACAGCAATCCGTTCTGGTGGACATCACAGCGCCACGATGGAAAATTGTGGCAGTTGAACAACTATCGAGTTGATGTCATCGCTGCGCTTGGCGGTGTGGAAGGCATCCTGGAGCACACTCTTTTCAAGGGTACCTACTTCCCAACATGGGAAGGTCTTTTCTGGGAGAAAGCATCTGGCTTCGAGGAATCCATGCGATACAAGAAGTTGACGAACGCTCAGCGGTCTGGTCTCAACCAGATTCCTAATCGACGATTCACGTTGTGGTGGAGTCCGACCATCAATCGTGCAAACGTCTACGTCGGTTTCCAGGTCCAACTTGATCTTACTGGGATCTTCATGTTAGTGCGAGCTCTTTCACCGTTTGCGCAGATTCTGATATACGTACAGGCACGGTAAAATCCCGACGCTGAAAATCAGTTTGATTCAGATCTTCCGAGCCCATTTGTGGCAAAAGAGTGAGTTGATATACATGTCCTCTTGTTCATTGATACTTATATTCTCCTTTTCCCTAGTTCACGAGAGTGTTGTCATGGATCTGGTAAGACTTCTTATAAACAATCCGTAGTACGATCCTAACGTCGTTACAGTGTCAAGTCTTTGATCAAGAATTGGAACCCCTGCAGATCGAGACCGTGCAGAAGGAGACAATCCATCCCCGAAAGAGTTACAAGATGAACTCTTCTTGCGCCGATATCTTGCTCTTCTCGGCGTATAAGGTATGTACTCAGTTTGAGTATTTCATCTGATCTCACTTCGTATCTTAGTGGAATATCTCCCGGCCTTCACTCGTTACAGATGTAGGTCGACGCTTACTCGTGTGTCTGGGCAGTTCTCATATTCGTTTCAACAGGTCAAGGACGTACTCGATGGCACCACAGTAACAAGTACTGGATTGATGTCCAACTGAGGTGGGGAGATTTCGATACTCACGACATCGAGCGATACACTCGGGCGAAGTTCTTGGACTACGTAAGTCGGACGACGAATTCTCTTTTTCTGTTGCTAACTGTGTTCTGTAGGTTTCGGACTCCATGAGCATTTATCCATCGCCCACTGGTGTCATGATCGGCATGGATTTGGCTTACAACTTGTGGTCGGCGTATGGGAACTGGTTCCCGGCATGAAGCCCTTGATTCAACAGGCTATGGCGAAGATCATGAAGGCGAACCCTGCTTGTCACGTTCTTCGCGAACGTATTCGCAAGGGTCTGCAACTCTACTCCTCAGAGCCTACGGAACCTACCTCAACAGCCAGAACTATTCCGAGTTGTTCTCGAATCAAATTATCTGTATGTCACGTTTGACTCTCTTCTAGTTTACCACGCTCACGACTTTTTAGGGTTTGTCGACGATACCAATGTTTATCGGGTCACGATGTATGCTATCTTGTCTCCATGTGCTGCAATCTGGGCTAACTTGTTTTCCAGACACAAGACGTTCGAAGGAAACTTGACCACGAAACCTATCAGTACGTTGTTATTGGTTGACGGTCGCTTCTCTTGGCTGATACATCTCAAACAGACGGTGCTATCTTCATCTTCAACCCTCGGTCAGGTCAGCTTTTCCTGAAGATCATCCATACCAGTGTTTGGGCTGGTCAGAAGCGTCTAGGACAGCTGGCAAAATGGAAGACCGCCGAAGAAGTGGCTGCGTTAGTCCGTTCCCTTCCTGTTGAAGAACAGCCGAAGCAAGTCATTGTGACCCGAAAGGGCATGTTGGGTATGCATTCAAGCGGAATCCTTAGGCATTTCGAGCTGATCACTTTGTTTAGATCCTCTTGAGGTTCACTTGCTCGATTTCCCGAACATCGTCATCAAGGGTAGTGAATTGCAATTACCGTTCCAAGCCTGCATGAAGATGGAGAAGTTTGGTGATCTTATCCTGGTGAGGGACCTCAGTTGGCTCAATCATTCACTTCCTTACGGTTTCACAGCGCGCCACTCAACCACAGATGGTGTTGTTCAGTCTTTACGATGACTGGTTGAAGTCGATATCTAGTTACACTGCGTTCTCGCGATTGATTCTCCTACTTCGCGCTCTGCACGTCAACAACGAGAAGGCGAAGATCATCCTACACCCCGACAAGAACACAATCACTGAACCGCATTTCGTCTGGCCCTCTCTTAGCGACGAAGACTGGATCAAGGTCGAGGTTGCCATGAAGGAAGTCATTCTCGCTGTACGTTCTTTTCTTCTTGGCGGTCCTTCTCTGCCTAACACTTTGTGCAGGATTTCGGCAAACGCAATAGTGTCAACATTGCCGCTCTAACGGTTAGCGAAGTTCGTGATATCATTTTGGGACAGGAGATTGCCGCGCCTTCTGCCCAGCGACAGCAGATGGCCGAACTAGAAAAGAGCTCCGAAGCTCAAGCTCAAGTTACTGCCGTACAGACGTAAGTTCTGGTGTCAGTTGCTACCTGAGGAGGATTCTAACTTTGAGTTACAGCCAAACAACCAACGTTCATGGTGATACGATCCAGACAGTGACGAGTAAGTTAACTGTGACTCGATGCTAATACCATTTGCTGATCGTTCATTCCAGCGACAAACTACGAGCAACAAGTTTTCAGCAGCAAGTCTGATTGGCGTGTTCGAGCCATCTCATCTACACATCTCTCTCTTCGTCTCCAGCACATCTATGTGTCCAACGATGATGTGAAAGACGACGCCGCGTCGTACACATATGTTCTGCCCAAGAACATTCTGCGTGCTTTCATCACGGCAGCAGATCTTCGTACGCAAGTCGCTGCCTACCTCTACGGTGTCTCTCCTCCAGATAATAACCAAGTCAAGGAGATTAAGGTATTTGCAGCTTCACTGCTCGGTTTCGCGATTCTCATTCAAACCTGTAGGCCGTCGCATGGATTCCTCAGCGTGGAAGTAACAACAGTGTCGAGCTTCCTCAGCAGCTGCCAAAAGACGATTTCCTCTTAAAAGACCTCGAGTTTTTGGGTTGGATCAAGACTCAGGCACTCGAAATCAACCATCTTTCTCCGACAGATGTTAGCACCCAGGCCAAGTTGATGGCAGATCACCCAGAGCTCGGCTCCTCCTGTATTTGCTTGACGGCGTCCTTCACTCCCGGCTCAGTGTCGTTGTCTGCACACTCTTTGACTCCCGGTGGATTCGAGTGGGGCCGAACGAATCAGGACAACTCCAACAACCCGCCGGGCTTCAACCCCAACATGTCGGAACGCGTGCAGCTGTTGCTTTCGGATCGCGTATTGGGCATGACCCTGGTTCCGGAAGGACGGGTGTGGAACTACGGTGTTGGGTTAACGCAGCTTTGGTCGCAGAACTTGAGTTATGCGATGACACTTGATACGCCACTTTTATTCTGGGCAGAGGAACATCGGCCTGCGGCCTTTTTGAGTGTACGTTTGTTTCTTCTTGTATATGCGAGCGCATGTGCTGATGAATATTCGCTCTTCTAGTTCGCCAATATGGAGCAGGGAGACGATAGTGCGGATGTGGAAAACAGCTTTGCTTGATCATATGTTGCTTTGGGGACTCGCGTCACTTATTTTTGTGTAATTTTATGTATCGTACATGTAGTGTATTGTTCGTTCGACTGATTGAATGTAGTATGCGCGAGCGAAAGAGAACTACACTGGGTGGAACTTCACCTCACGCAGTTGAGCAACATGTATACCCCTACTGGTACTTTCAACGACAGCTTGAAGTTTTATTTTACACACAGTGACACTACGAGAACCCCAGATCAACTAAGTAGCAACGCGCGCCCAATTCAGTGCTCGTGGTGTGAAAGAGGTTCAACGTTCATCGAACTGTTCGGCGGTGCTTGTGACTTGCTCTGGACCATTTGCATCATCACTTCAACAGCGGCCAAGTGGCAAGACGCCGTGTCGTGAGAAGATGTATGTAGGCTTGTATAACAACCAGTACCAGCAGAGGGCGCCGGCGCGAAGCACCCCCACTGTGTACCACCTTGAATGTCGGACGATATTGCTCTTGCGCAGAGTATTCTCAATGAACTTTTGTAAGTCTTTGTCTGTCTTCCGGCTGTTTTCTAAGTAAAACCAGGCGTGCCTTCGAGGCGCGCGATGTCCAGGTAAGAAACTCAGCGTTTCTTTCCAAAGCTGATTTTGTAACAGGCTGCCACGACTTCTTTGGAACGTATACGCGATGAAATCAAGTACACGCCGGAGATGCGTCCGAAGGTATACTTCAGCTTGTCAATCCCGCAACGCTGATCTCCCCTATGTCTAGAAACTCAGTCATTCATTGGTTTGTACCGTCCACAAGGGCCATCACATTTCCCGACAATGAGACTATCGCAACAATATGTAGCTCACTCGCTGGCAAGCTCACGCTGACCAGCGGCAGGCAAAACTCGACCTGATTGAAGACTGGTGGACTATTCCTGATGTTCCCACCACAAATCCTTCTACCATAACATTCAAAGATACTACGGGCGACGACGAAGATTGGGGGTCATGTGATGTCCAGACGAGCTTGGATGAGCCCTTCCGTCTAGCTTTCAAGCGTTTCAGAGTCCAACAAAACAAGAAATATCGCCACCCTTTCCTGCCTTGCTTGACTTTGAGTTGTATAACCTCGGAGTCACCGACAACTTTACAGATGTGGCCTGCAAAAGTGATGTTACCGTTCGCGACGTTCTGGCGTCGCGCGGAGACGAACTGTCTTTCCATTCCTCAGAAATTCGTTCAACTTGCATGCTAGCCAACATTCATGTATCGCGTTCCAGCGACCTTGGGAGCGGGTGCTTCCCTCTTGGTTCCCCCCACCCCTTCGACCTGGCTTACGCCATCGATCCCCCCAGCCTACCGCCACCTTGATGCATTGAAAGCGGACAGCACATCATTCCGCTCTTACCTGAAGGAGCCTCTTCACAGCGCATCATTTCGCTCTTACCTGAAGGTTCCTCTTCTCAACTTCGCCGGAACGGGCAAGGAGATACTTCCATCCATGAAAACACCACCACTCGTGGTTTCGGATGTATACCTGCCTGTCACATTCAGTCCATACGGTCCTCCTTACTTAAGTAATTTCGATATCGATTTTGACCACGTTCGGCCCCAGGACAAATTAGTCCCTCCGCTGACTACCGAGCAAGTACTCCCGCTCCTAGGCAGAGTCATCGAGTTCTCTATCGCACCTCTCGATCCAGCTTCCAAAGGTACTTCCAAGGAGGCAAGGAAGAAACGGCGCAAGCTGTACAAAGATCTAGGTATCGACGATCGGCTGCACAATTTCATCGCCATTCCATGGGGCTGGGATCCGTCGACGGCGTGTCTGTACTGCCTTCATATCAGTGTCGATACTGTGCTCATCCTCGATATTTCTAAGCCTAGGAGTTTTGCTCCGTCCCGTGTGCCAATGGTCAATGTATGCCAATGGCTGGGTGTGGCATCTCTACCGGAGGACCAGTGGGCGCTGGAACAGGACGGGAATGCACCGGCGCCAGCAGCGAGCGCGGGTCTGCGAAAGTGGACTATGGGAAACACCTCCAAGCTATCGTGGATAGACTTAATCAAACATCGGAACACCATATCTTTGAGGTGACTGCTTTGCGTTTGGGATTATTCAATGCACTAACGAGGTGTACAGGTCAAGAATGATTCTGACATCCTCATTGGCGATACCCATTTGTCAAAGGAGCATCTGAACTTTGAGATTGTCCTTGAAAACATTGCTCTAGGAGTTTGGATGAGCGCTTCTAATGATGATAACGAGGACACTCTGTGTGTCACTATGCACTGGGTGGGCGAGGGCTCTGTGGATTGGACTAATCCGTCTCCCGTGGCTCACCAAGACGAATCAGGAGGAGAATGGGAATCCTTGGGGGCGTGTAGCGTCGACTCTGGGTCTCTGATCGCCATCGCGGAGGACGCCATTGATTCTGAACCCCTTACAATCGAAGGAGGTGTCCCGCCAGCTTCAATTCTTGAGGAGCTATCGGACTTGTGTACGTCGCGATGCACTGCGATTCCCGGAGGGGTTATTTGTAAGTCCTTTGTACGCAAGACTCCGTTTGTGACTGACGTTGGTCTTGGAGGCTCTGTTGACGACGGAGGATACAGCGTCCATGTAAAGAGGAATTCGGACAATCGCGTTGTGGCTATCAACATCAAGACGGATGAGGACGAGTAGAGATGGTAGGATGTGTACGTGGAAAGTTTCATCGGAGCTCGAAGCTCAGTAACCAGTACTCGCGTTTCAATATTGTTTTAACCTATGTGTAAGCTGTATTCATTGATATCCATCGAGTCGAACGACGGTTAAGGACGGCGTGCAACTAGCCTACTGAAACAAACGTGGGGAAAACAACCATTCCCACTACCCATTATGTGTGCGTCATCTTAGCCGATGTGTCCGTGCAACAGTCCAGTCAAGCAGCGTCGAGTCCAGACCTCATCGGAGTCATCCTCGGCGCTCAAAGAGCCTACTACCACGGTCTTATTGTCTTCCCTCATACTGGAGCAGGTACCCGGCTAGGTTGGACGCGAATGCGTGTCAGAGTCAGGTGCTTGTGACTGTCACTTTTATTTTCTTCGTTCTTGCCATCATGGCCCACTGCCAGCCAGAAACAGCTTGAACCTTCCTCCCACATCTGACGATGCACGCGTCTTTTCATGATGGCAACCGGCGCTGGAAAAACGAATTGATTTCGTAGCTTTCGCTTGATCCCAATGGTTTTGACAACCAGGGAGATATGTGACTGCGCCAGCTGCCCGCCACCCTCTCATGCAGCAAACGACGCGCATTTCCAACTGTGCTGTCACTGCGCGCGCTATTCGCCTCCAGTATCGCATCTGCCGGGCCAGCTCTGAACAGGCTAATCGTCACAGATTGACGCTGGACGGGACCTATACCTAGCGCGATTCCTCCCTGGGCCTTCACCAGTCTCCAATTCGTACTCTGCGCTGCAGCACACATATACCAGCAGCCATTGCCGTAGTCCTCGACGTTGTCTGAGTCGCCATCATCACCAGTAAATGTGCTCGCTGGCTGTAGACACCAATCATTCCTGCTACGCCAGTTTCCCTTACGTTCAAGCAGCAACACATCACCGCCGTCGAAGGCATCGTGCTCGCGCTTGCAGAAAATTATAGCCACGGTCAACCTTAAGAGCCGGCTTAACCTCAAGACAATCGCTCTCCACGGCCGGAATGCGGAATGCAATTCAAGGTTAGTATTTTGCTTCAACCCCCGCCCCTTCGTCATGTCTAATTGCTTATATTGCTCGACGTAGTGTTTTGTAGCCGTTATCACGCGTATCCATGACCCGAAGACTATGGCTCTGCTTCTGGCGCGATGGTGGTGACTTTCTTGCTAGGTCCATCCAACACCCGAGCTGGCTGGTGTCACGAAGGTTGTTGCCGACGGCATCGATCCATCTAAAAGCCGGAATTTTTTTCTTGACTTTTTCTTCCAAGTTCCATGTCCCGTCTCATCGTCAAGAACTTGCCCGCGTATATCACGCCGGAGGAGCTCAGAAAACATTTCGAGCAAGCTGGTCGAGCAGACGGCACCCTGACCGATGTCAAGGTCGCCCACAAGCAGGACGGCACCTCAAGACGTTTTGGCTTTGTCGGGTATAGAACCGATGAAGAAGCGCCTGCTGCCAAGGCGTGGTTCGACAAGACCTTTCTTGGCTCGACGCGGATATTCGTGAACACCGTAGAGGTGAGTGTCATTTTTTCTGCTCTTTTTTTCGGTCGAGAAAATGTCATTTGACTCGAGAGCACAGGGTGCTAAGGATGCTCCTACACCGAGGCCGAACAAGCGTCGACGTACTGAGGTGCCGGATGGCAAGTCGAAGAAGGACGATAAAGTTGGGAAGCAGGACGGTAAATCCGGGAAGGACTCCAAGTTGGAGCAGTACATGGACGTGATGCAGACCAAGACTACCAAGGGTCCTTCGTGGGCGAATGAGCCGCAGGCAGAGGCTTCGACGAGCAAGCAGACGTTGGATGTTGATATGACCCCGCCTGAGGATGACGAGCCCGCCAATCAGGCGGGAATGTCCGACTTGGACTGGATGCGGCGCCATATGTCGAAAAAGGTTGACGAAGCCGAGGCCAAGGTTTTTGAGCAGTCGGACGACGAGGATGATGAAGGCTCACTCAAAGTATGTCCTTTTACTGCATGTCTTTAGTGATTCTTCTGACCGAGCACCCAAGGTCTCAACGGAAGAAGTACTCGCTTCGGAACCCAAAGATCCCACGAAGGAAACGATACTACAGACTTCAAGATTATTCGTTCGCAATCTCACGTTTTCGTGTACGGAAGATGAACTTTCCGAGTTCTTCGGCCCGTTTGGTACTCTATCTCTTATAGTAGGCTGACTACGACAGACTACTCTATCTCAGGTGAGCCTCGTCTTCATACCCGTCCCGCTCATGGAGCGATCCATACGATGACACCTCAAATAGGGACATCAGACTCTTCGGAGAATGTTGATCCTCAGGGAAACCGATAGTAGAAATATTTTCTGATTCTTTTCGTCTCAACAATCACGAAGTCAACGTCGTACTGACCATGTTCTCGATAGGTGAATACGACATCTACTTTACTTGGGGATGAAACTTTTGCATAGGGACATCAGACTTTCGGGAATGCTGATTCCTTTGTGGAAATCCGATAGTAGAAATATTATTCTGAACTTTCTTCTCCTTACCCTCTGGACCTCAAAACCGTACTAACTCGAATCTCTTTGCAGGTTCATATACCTCTCGATCCTGCGACGAAAAAGTCCAAAGGCCTTGCCTGTGTCATTTGCTAAGGCCGACGACGCCCTCGCCGCGTATGAGGCACTGGATCGCAAGTCTTTCCAAGGGCGCTTGATACACATCCTCGCTGCTGTGGATCGCAAAGGAGGCTTCCAGGTAGAAGAGGGCGAGTGAGAAGGCAGCGAACCGGAAAGTTGCGGCCGGTCAAGATTTCAACTGGAGCATGTTATATATGAACGTGAGTTATCTCTGAGTGGTCTTCCGTACATGTACTCAAAGAACTTGTAGAGTGATGCTGTAGCGTCGTCGATTGCCGATCGCATGAACATACCAAAGTCTGATATTCTCAATCCTGAAGGTGGCTCTGACAACGCCGCCGTTAAACTCGCTCTAGCAGAGACACACATCATTCAAGAAACTAAAACGTATCTGGAATCGCAGGGTGTCGTTCTCTCTGCGTTTTCATCCACCGCACGCTCAGACACTACGATATTGGTGAAAAACATACCTTATGGGACTACAGAAGAGCAGATACGTTAATTGTTCGAGCCACACGGGACTTTGACACGCGTTATTGTCCCTCCTGCTGGGACGATGGCCGTAGTGGACTTTGACCGGCCGGCCGATGCGTCGACGGCATTTAGAGCGGTGGCATATCGACGTCTTGGCAGCTCTGTCATATATTTGGAGAAAGGGCCCTTGGGTGTCTTCACAGACACACCGCCTCCGGCGCCACAGGTCCACGTTTCCTCCACCCATGCCATCACCATCCCCGAGCAGGCCGCAGGTGCAGCTGCGGACGAAGAGCCTTCCTTATCGGCTGGATCTACACTCTTTGTGAAGAACCTGGCCTTTGCCACTACGGCGGAGCGTCTTACGCAAATCTTCCGCAGTTTGCCGTCGTTTGCGTTTGCGCGTGTGCAGACGAAGCCGGACCCGAAGCGGCCTGATGCGCGACTGAGCATGGGATATGGCTTCGTTGGTTTCAAGGACGTGGAGGGTGCGAAGAAGGCTATGAAGAGCATGCAGGGTTTCAACCTCGACGGACATGCCTTGCATATCAAGTTTGCGGGACGGGGCACGGAGAGTGATAAGCCTGTAGATCCGGCCGTGTCGAAGAGCCGCACAACAAAAATGCTGGTCAAGAACGTGCCGTTCGAGGCGACGAAAAAGGACATACGCGAGCTGTTTGGGTGGGTTCTCATTCGCAGGGTTTCATCTGATAATGACTGATAAATGGTATAGTGCACATGGGCAGCTCAAGTCGGTGCGGCTGCCTAGGAAGTTTGACTCGCGGACGCGTGGGTTTGCGTTCCTCGATTTCGTGTCGAGGACGGAGGCGGAGAATGCGTATGCTGCTCTTAGACATACGCACTTGCTGGGTCGCCATCTCGTGTTGGAGTGGGCTGAGGAGGGCGAGCAGGATTTGGATGTGCTGCGCAAGAAAGCGGGTGTAGGCTTCGGCGATGGCAAGATTATGCCAGGGCGGAAACGGAAGTTGGATATGGACGGAGGGGACCCTGTTGACGACGAGGATCGAGTTGTAAGTTTGCTATAGTTAATCACAATCGCCGTGGGACAATAGAGTTGCTGAGACAACGTGGTTGTCGTCAAGTGATTTTTTGGCACGGTCTTATTGTCTTGTGTGGCGTCATGTAGTCGCAGAATAATGACCGTGGGCGGTGTCGGAGACAATACACAATGTCTTGCGCACCTCAAAAGGCCACATTGCGCTGCCTTTGGACCATCACCTGTCGAAGCGTATAAGACCCGATCTACGAGCTCACTCTTGCAATCTTTCCACCCCACAAACTTCGCTCAGTTTTGCCTCGTGCCCATCTTTTGATGGATACCTTCGATACTACTCTCTCCATCATCGACGTCGGTGTTAGTGAAGAAGACGTCGAATTCGTCGCCGAATGCGATGGTTCGACAAATCTCCTCCCATCCCCACCTATCGCGTCAGCGCGACCCCACGCTCAGAATTGCGTTATCATCTAAAGTGTCTTCATGGCTGTCATCGACCCGTACGTTGCTTCCGACTCCCTTAAGCTGAAGTCTCACCGTTTTTATTGCAGATCTCAGTCTGTTTTCCTATCCACCATCATCTTATCCTATTCCGGGCGTGGTATCGCATCATGGTCGACTACGCGTTCTGCAATCCTTCTTTATCCCTCGCTGAGCTCAGCGTTCGCCCACTCTTTCACTAGTTTTCTTTTGATGTAACGTACCTTGGACATTGGACATTGGACTTCTCCCGAATCACGGACATTGCTATTTCCTCCTGTATTCATAGTAGCCGTTTACGATATGATGATAGTGTAGCCTTAACAATACCAAAATTTCTTGAACGGATGGTTATGGAGGCCTGGAAACGCGACCAGGGACCTTTCCCATTCATTGATTCAGCCTTTTCATCGTTGATAGTCATGAAGCCGCCTCAAAATCAGAGAGCGAGGTGACCTTTGCACCCCACCAAGTCGCTAGCTCCTCCAAAGCCGTGTCTTGTAGTGCCTGGGTAGATGCCTCGACACCATTGCTGATGACGGTCACGTCCCATCCCATCTTAATTCCGTCGACAGTAGACCCATATACGCAAGCAGTGGTAACCCTAGCATGCCGTCAGTAAAGCGCATAAGAAGACAGTCGTTGCGCTTACAGTCCAACGATTACGATTTCCTCAATCTCGCGCGCGCGCATCTCAGGACCAAGCGTGGTGACTAGCCATCAAGTGTTAGTGAGTTGAAGAAAACTTCTCCAGGTGGAAGTTACATTGAAAGTATTGATTCTGAAAAAGTTTGTTAGTATACTTGGTGCGAAAAATGACGAAGACTCCGATACATACATCGGCGAATGCGGAATAAGAATCGACGAGGTGATGCTGAGCCTTGTGTATCTGTGTAATCGGTGTCTTGCCCATAAGGCTGTTCAGCCGGCTCTGCACTCCTTCTTCAATGTTTGCTCCAAATGTACCGGGCTGTATCGGTGAGATTTGGAAAGCAAAGGATAATAGAGCTCAACGAACCACACAGTGATCATAAGTCAAGCTTTGTCGCGCCGTCTCATTATATCGACTGGCCAAGACCGGGATTTGGATAACATCACCAGGCTCATGGCCAGGATGAGCGGACGCGAATGAGACGTGTCCTTCGGGATGCCAGTCTTGCGAAGTGGCGATAACTAAAAGAGCATGAGACACCGCTTCAACAAAAGTAGATCTACGCACGAGACCAGCTGTGGTTGTCCAACAAGTCATATATCACGGGGAGGATATTGTACGCTCTTTCGTTACTTAATGAGCCGTTAATGAAGTCGTATTGGACATCAACAATGAGCAAGGCCGTGTTTGGGTGGCTGTATGCGTAATCCGTCTCGCTGGGGTACTATAGATAGTGTCGGCGTTAATTGTACGAGGTGGGTCGCGCGGTGGAGACGTACGGGTACACCAAATACGGCCGGGAGAGCTGCCGATGAAACAGAGGTAAGCAATGATGCGGCAGAACAAAGCGCTGTGAGCCTGAGAGCCTTGAACATGATGGGCGCCCAAGACGGCATTCTGTGATGTGTCTGCTATATGTACGAACGGCGACATAGATATGCAAGTTGTTTATCCGAAATAGCGGCCGGGTCTTATCTGTAGCCTTAAGCTCGTTGAAGAGACTCGCAGATTCAAGGACTGCGCGACATTCTTTCGCAGAGATTCGAACATAGGTGTGTAGAACGGATGTAGACTGTTGAATAGCTGGCGAACAATGTTAGCATAGACGTTTTTCAATGTGAAGGCCCATGATTGGCATATGTCGCTACGATAAGCTGAATTCGGAAGAGCCCACCTATCATCACCGCACCTTATCCCAACCAGGCCCCGACGTGTCTTACGGCCCGACGATCAGGTTAATGACGTAGTTTAGCAACAAGCCTTGATGGTGGCGCACTTATTGCTAGATGCCTCGCTCGTATCAGAGCCTTTTGGACCGCCCAATGCGAGTAAGAAAGCAGTCTCCGTGACGGCCGCAGTAGAACTGAGGTGTCCTTCAAAAGGATAGACTGCGAATGTTGACTAAAGTACAGAGACGGTCGTCTGAGAATTTTAAGCTTCGAGCCCACTCAAGTATCGCAGCCGACTAGGGTCAAACATGTCCTCTGTACTCACAAAGATTCAGCAGAGCTCGGTGTGATGTCGTCATCAGCAAGCAGAATGTCAAGTTAATGGTTGGGTAAGAGGTGGTCAGAGCAGAGAAGACTTCGGGTATTGCCGCACGATCGAAATCTCCTACTACGACTGCCTAGGCCCTTGGACGCCACAACGCTCTGTCCCCACTCCATCGCTTTACCATTTTAAAACCTCTTCAATCGCTTATGTAGAGTCTCTGAACATAACTCCTCGTTAGGCTTGGTGGGGCCGATTCGTTGTCCGAGCTAACTTGCCAACTACAGGTTTCACCCCGCCGCGTTCTACTCGTCCATCGGGTTGAGGATCTCAGCAATTACGAGCACGAACTCACGTTACCTTCATTATTTCTATACTTACCTCAAGTTGAAGCCGGTATATCAGTTGTCATCCGAGTGTCTATTGATACGTGCGTCAAGATAGAATCGCGTCGAATCAATACACAATGGTCCCAAACTTATAGGATTCCGGCTAGATGGAACGTGTAGTCCTGGGTCCCTCGCAATTCTATCTCTCGTGCTGAATCATGTTCGACGACGCGTCAAAACCATCATATCATGATGGCCGGTCTGTATGAACTGCGCCTTGGATCAGATATAGTCTAGCCTGAGGCGAGGCGCTCTTGTCGGTACGGAAATATCCACACCGAGGCGTTGAAGGAGATCGTGCTTTCCGCTGTCATCCAAATAGTGCTCCAACACGTAGTGCGAAGAACGTGGGGTCAATCGATCGCGACGTGGACACTGGAGAGACGGGGACCCTAGATCCCCTCTCATCTGTGCTCTGTAAACATACTGTTAGAATAGTATAGGGACCCTACCAGGAAGCATCTACACACGACTTGCCGGAAGCACAAGACTCCTCATGTTTACAGGGGATCCACTCTATGCAAGTTTTGGACCCTAAAGCGTGTTCCGAACTGCGATGACAAGCGAAATGCACAGCCCAGAGTACGGCTTTGGAGACTTTCGCTCCCCGGTAGTGCGTACCCAGGGCCGGGGCTATAAAGCCGCCATGATCGTGGAAGACAAGCGTGAGTGATTCCCACGTGCTCCATCATCTCTCTGTCTCTCTCCTCCCTCTCTGTCCAGCGATGGATTGGACGTCGCATAACCCGGCGACTCCTCGGTCCACCGTTGGGTTCTTCTATCCCCCATCATCCCCTACACGCGTCAATTTTCCTCCAAATGACCCTCACGTTCCTTTTGTCACTGGGAAAACCCCTCCTATTCCATCAATGCCAACTCTCTCCGCATATAATCTACACGCTAATATTAATCCTCACCCCACCAACTCTAATGAAAAATTCCCGAATCCACCTCTGCCTCTTTCCCCCTCAAGCGCAACTTCTCCGGCCACGAGACGTTCGTTTAATTGGCGAATGATACTCATTTTCATCGCACTCATTCCACTCCCCGCTTTACTCTCTGCAATATATGTTATCTTGGGCGCTGCCATGCTTTCCCTTCCTGCATCATTGGCCGCATCAGGCGCTATTGGCGGTGTCATTACCACTATCCCCCTTGTCGTCGGCGTCTACTTTCTTATAGGTGGAGTGGTGAACCTCCACCAGAGGATTTCTTTGATGATACATCGTCTACCACTCGCAGACGGTACCTCAAGGTGGAATACCTAGCCTGTGTGCTGCTGGCAATATGTGTGGGAGCCTTTTCGGCCCCGATTGGCGCAGCATGCCTTTCACAGGACGCGGGAAATGCGGCTAAAGCGGGAGCGCTAGGTGGCATAGTGCTGTTTGTTGGACTTTTAGCGTTGGGATTCATCGGACTTTTTGGTTGGTGGATGTACACACGTCACAAACTGAAGAGGCGGGCGAGAGAGAGCAGTACATAGGTATGTGGGTCCTTCTCATGCGGCGATGCCTGTTGACTGAGTTTTCCTTCTAAAAGTTGTGCATTGGACTATTTTTATTGTAATTTAATGTAAGCTAACTTGAACAGTTAGTCAAGGACGGTAGTGCTGATTTTTGGCGGGTAGAATGTTTGTTGTATCTCGGTCGGACTCGAATCATTCGATGTATCCTTTGGATGTGGATTCAATAGCAAACTCTCCAATGGAAAAGTAATATCTTGGTGCCACTGCCACCGTTTCAGGTCCGGTTCCAGTTGATTGACGAAGTACTGGATGATTCTGAAGTTCCTAGGTCATCAATGACGTTGAGTCGTTGTCGACTTGTGTCTATGATTAGAATCTAGTCGATACCCATCGACGCGCCCAAAGCTCTAGAGTCGAACCCATCCCGAGATGACCGTCGGTGGCGCATCTGTTGATCGATGTTTCTTATCAATTTCCACGCGAACACAATATATAAATCTTGTTCCATTAACTGTGCGTGCGATGATGATAGTACTGATGGTATAAATACGTTCTAATAGAATACAGCTGCCAACTCCATGAGATTCGTAACGCGGGAAGCTTCAAGCGGCTTACCATATTGGCATGGTGCCAAACCCACATCGTCTTGACTCCTCAACACATGATTGCGGTCAAGCTAGGCCGTGGCGTTTCTGGTACGATGGAGTTGATATACTCCATTGGCATCATGTTAGGTTGCAATTGCGACTGCAAATTTACCTCGTTAGCAGAGCGATAAAAGAAGACAGGACACCAACTTACCTGTATAAAGTACAGCTGTGGTACGACCATCTTCGACAGCCTTCTGGCACGCGACATGCATTCGTTCTGTGCGAAAGCGGCTGGGATGAGGAGGGAGAGCAACGCGAATCGAACGGCGACCATTTTGAAGATGTGGCAGGGGCTGATGGTTTCATAGAAGATGCATCCTAGATATACTCTCGCTATGGACCGCGGTCCCGCTGCCCAGGTCCTCCGAATGGTGGGCCGCAGTGGCAATCGCGAGTGTGGCTGTGCACCGAGTCGGGCTTTCCCGCTGTTGATGACTCGATGACCGTGTAGTTGCTGGTTGGGTCTTACCGCCATGTCGACGCGACGAAGGGGTTATCTGGCTTATATCTGTAATGATACAGGTGCTCAGTCCTATCTAGATTCTGTCGACGCCAGACCTAAGGCCTTGGACCATCACTATAAGCCGAAGTTAATGCCACTTCACAGTGATTCCATTCATACTGACATGGATCTACAGTCTGGTGCGTGCCCATAAAATCCTATACGTCCGCAATGCCAATTTCTCACTATTTGGGCGCGGAACGTTCTTATTCTTCGCTCTCGCTACTTATGCGTCAGGCCACCGCTGCACGCGTTAGCTTTCAGAAAAGGATATCTAATGATTTTCTCTCAATTATAGCGCGGGACCTGTAATTGTCTTACTGACTCCAGAGACTCGTTAGCCTGCGTATTGGGGACGGACCTGCCTCGATGTTACCAAATAGTCGCGCCTCTCACATACGGCTGGTCATCGTGAACGCGTCATATACTAGAAGGAGCCGTGCGGCGGTATCGGATGGAAGACGATATACAGGACAAAATGCTCTATACGCCCGACTGCAGCTGATTCAGGTGCAGCGCATCAAATGCATGCCTTCTGGATTGACTGATGCGGCGCGCGCCGTTGACTAGCATTCCATAAAACTAAAACGATTATGTCTGTTGGTAGAACCCGTAACACGCATATGACGCCAAAGATTTCTTGGGCAGTTCCTCCTGCGTCTATTCAAAAAATGAATCGAGGGTCAGCGCATCTCCTCGCGCGTGCAACCACTCCTTAAGACGCGTCGCCATGTCATGCGCATATCCTTGCAAAGTGATAAGTGCCGATAGCAATTCAAGATTTTCAGGAACGGTGGCAACCGAGGAGGAGGGGCGCTGGTATTGGGAACGGCGAGGATGTGGACTGGTCGGAGATGATTGATCAGATTTATCAGTCTGGTCATCAGCTTAAGCTGTGGTAAATTATTGTTGTTTATGTTTATATGCTTGTTCTTGCGTAGAATGCAATCTGCTATTCGTTCCAGTTGGGATTGTTTGAGGCCTAGTGTCCATTTAGCACCGAGCGGGTTCTTGGTTGGGTCCAGTAGGACAAGGAAAACATTTTCCACGCTGGGATACCTGTCGGATTTTCCTGAGTTCTGTACTCCGAGTCGGTACAATGAGTCTTCCAGTGTGCGAAAAGACGAGTTTGGTTTAGGGATCGTAGTATGCGTGGCGGTACGCGTAGTAAGTACTAAGTAGAGTGCGCAGGCGTCTATTTCCTAAAACCCTGCTCCAGCAATTTTGAACTCGAACCCAGCTCGGAGGTGAAATTTCCAACTGTTTTCCAAACGTGGACACGGGCACGTGACACCAACCATCTTTGCAAACGATTGTCATTGTCCACAATCTGTCCACACGCTATTGCCATTGTCAACCGTCCACGCGATTTCCATTGTTCGCAGATAGTCCACCCTGTACGGACTAACCACGAGGCGTTCATTGTATCCCACATTTGGTAACAGCCACTCGCGATTGTCCTGCATATAAATACGGCAGCCATGCACGCTCTTCTCTTCTTTATCGACTTTTTCCCCCTGCCTTTGCCACCAGATATGCCCAAGTGCAAACGGTCACGGTCGCCCTCGCCGAGTGACGCCTTCAGCGCCGAAGGCGTCACCAATCGTATCCCTTCCTTGCAGCGCCCGCCTATTACCCCTCGTCCAATGCGGTCGTTGCCAAAAAAGCCCTTGCAGACCCCCGGGAACAAAGGCGCCTCCGGCCAGTTGAACTTTGCCGAGAGTTATCATCGTGCATCTGTCGATGTGTACGTGGACGAAGACCTGCAGACCTCTCGCGTCTTCTTCCCCACCGACGTCTTTCTCCACGTCCTCCTTGGTCTGCCCAAGGACTGGGAGTCAGACGAACCAATGCAATCTCTCATCACTTCCATCATGAAAACTACTGCCTATAGCAAAGCACGAGCGGCTTTCAAGCATACCTGCGTTGGGGAGGTCAAGCACGAGTCCCAGTTGTACGACGATTACATCGATATGTGCAACGCTGCTACTCGTACCATCGCCAAAAAAGATGGGCAAAAGGACACGTTGTGGAGCTATCGCCAGGATCACAACGCTCTCCTGGGCTCTAGCGCCAAGCTTACGCCCGATGTGATGTCTGTCTCCGAAAAATTATGGAAGGGATCTGGCAATAAAAAGCGCACCGGCCACGGTCCAGAGTATCCTATCGGTTGGCCCCAAACTCAGATTGTTCAAGACATGAAGGCGGGCTTGCGTTCCCTCGACCGTGGCTCGACGTGTCCATACACAATTATCGGGCTTGGTATGTCTTTTTTCGTCTATGTCATTGTTTTTCTGACCCGTTACATAGACGGCTTGGATCCCAGAGACTGGAACGAACTCGTGCATGCTGTTGAAAAAGCCGAAGAGCGAGAAGGCTTGTCGAAGGACTTCAGTAACAACCTACGAAATGCGAGAAAGCGCCAGCTGCAGTCCTCCCCGGAGGACACGCGTGTCACGAAACGGTCCAAATCCCACGTTCCCCTCCACGCTATTGCGGCCTCCGTTGGCCAGGCTCCCGTAGCCCCTACCATCAAAGCGAGCGATGATTCGGGAGACCGCCACTCCGTCTCCCTCCAGTGTGCACGATACGCTCTAGAAGTCCTGTCCAGTGCCGGCTTTCGATCTCACAGTTTCGGATTGCTCATTGGATTGAACGAAATCCAAATCCTCTATTACGACCGTTCTATCATCGCGGTCTCTCAGCCTTTCCAGATGGTAGACCTCGAAGTGCGGTATCGTACCCAATGCCTGACCGAACGTCGCTTCGTCGCGGTCTTGATTTCCCTCCAACGCGCCACCTTGGCGCAGCGAGGCATTATGGAGTACTTGATGCCAGACCCATTTTTGGAAGTTTATCGGAACTATACCGAAGACATGGCGAAAGATCCCAAGACGCTCTTTATTGGGCGCCAGATCAAACTACAGGTCAATGGCAAGTCCGTCTTCGTGACGCTAGGTCGCATTCTCATGCGCCAACCGGGAATCATTGGCCGGAACACCTGCGTCGTTGAGGCCACGTCTGATGCGTGGCCGGGCAAGGAGCTGGTTGTCAAGATCAGTTGGCCTGCATCCTCCCGGGTACCCGAGAATGAGTTTGTGGACAAGATTACCGAAAGTGTCGAGGCGGAAGGAGAAGCGGCGGCATGGGTTTTGGATCACATTCCGACTGTATTGCACTCTCAGGATTTCCCCCTCCCGCCAGATAGTCCTGGAAGCAGGCTCCGGGAATACCTCGCGGGCCCCGACGTCAAGTTCGCTGACGACAAAGCATTTGATTACGAACTACGGTTGTGTCGAGTGAGCGTCCAGGAACGCCTTCAACGTCTGGACACTTTGACGAAGCCGGGGATTATGCGCAAGTGCTTTTCGACGTTTTGCAGGGTACGTTTCTCACGTTTCGAATATTGTCTAATGCTGACTGAATTGCAGTACACCGTTGGATTTACGACTATCCCCGTATCATGCACCGTGATCTAAGTCAAGGAAACATCATGTGGCACGTACGCAAAGGTCGCATTTGTGGTGTCCTCAACGACTTCGATTTGTCCTCCTATCGAGGCGCGTCCGGCGGCTCCTCCAAGCAGCGTACCGGAACTCGACCCTATATGGCCCATGAACTACATGACCTGGACACTAATGGAGACCCTCCCGTTCATCTATACCGTCATGACCTCGAGTCAATCTTCTACGTTATCATTCTTCTTACCTGTGCCTACGCTCTAAATACGGAACTCAGCGATTCTGGCTCTTATCTCCACGCCGTCAAATCTTCTCCCTGCCGATTGTGGTTGTCCATGACTGACACCCAGTTGTATAAAGAGAAATGCGTACTCATTACGGACCTGAATGGACGCTCTATTCCTGACCCAGATGATTCCTTCAAGGGCTTTGCTGTTTGGATCAACCAGATTCATGCCCAATTTGAGATGGGTATGATTAATAAGGCCAGAGCGCGACGGGCAGCTGCCACAGCAGCACTCTTAGACGACGAGGACATGGATGTAGACGACAATCCGCCAGCAGTTGCGGTCTTTGACGAAGCGACGCTGGATGGTGCTGTTAGCTATGCTTCCATCTTGGGTATTATGAAGACCTTTGGAAAGGATGACAGTGGCAAGAAGCGGCGGCGGCTGCAAATGATGTATCCGATTTCGAAGGAGGATTAATGGGGTGTTAATTGTATATATGTACTCGAATTCATGAAACTACAATACGTTCGCGACTTATATGATACTGCAAGTTTGTGATAGACAACTAAGGCTGGCGGCGGACTCGAGCCATTAATCATTGAAAACCGACTGGGGACATGACCAGTTTTCCTGCACAGTTCAACTTGAAGAATATGCCTTGGGTAGAACACCACTGTGATCTCGAGCCACCATCTCTACTCGTCCTCGTCCTCGTCCTCACCCTCATCGTCACCCTCACCCTCATCCTCATCCTCACCCTCATACGTCTTGATCTTGATAGACACAACGCGATTGTCCGAATTCCTCTTTACATGGACGCTGTATCCTCCGTCGTCAACAGCGCCTCCAAGACCAACGTCAGTCACAAACGGAGTCTTGCGTACAAAGGACTTACAAATAACCCCTCCTGGAATCGCAGTGCATCGCGACGTACACAAGTCCGATAGCTCCTCAAGAATTGAAGCCGTCGGGACACCTCCTTCGATTGTAAGGGGTTCAGAATCAATGGCGTCCTCCGCGATGGCGATCAGTCGACGCTACACGCCCCGAAGGATTCCCATTCTCCTCCTGATTCGTCTTGGTGAGCCACGGGAGACGGATTAGTCCAATTCACAGAGCCCTCGCCCACCCAGTGCATAGTGACACACAGAGTGTCCTCGTTATCATCATTAGAAGCGCTCATCCAAACTCCTAGAGCAATGTTTTTCAAGGACAATCTCAAAGTTCAGATGCTCCTTTGACAAATGGGTATCGCCAATGAGGATGTCAGAATCATTCTTGACCTGTACACCTCATTAGTGCATTTGAATAATCCCAAACGCAAAGCAGTCCACCTCAAAGATATGGTGTTCCGATGTTTGATTAAGTCTATTCCACGATAGCTTGGAGGTGTTTCCCGTAGACGCCGTAGTCCACTTTCGCAGACACCGCGCTCGCTGCTGGCGCCGGTGCATTCCCGTCCTGTTCCAGCGCCCACTGGTCCTCCGGTAGAGATGCCACACCCAGCCATTGGCATACATTGACCATTGGCACACAGAACGGAGCATAACTCCCAGGCTTAGAAATATCGAGGATGCACACAGTATCGACACGGTCAAGGCAGTACAGACACGCCGTCGACGGATCCCAGCCCCATGGAGTGGCGATAAAATTGTGCAGCCGATCGTCGATACCTAGATCTTTGTACAGCTTGCGCCGTTTTCTTCCTTGCCTCCTTAGAATTACCTTCGGAAGCTGGATCGAGAGGTGCGATAGAGAACTCGATGACTCTGCCTAGGAGTGGGAGTACTTGCTCGGTAGTCAGCGGAGGGATTAATTTGTCCTGGGGCCGAACATGGTCAGAATCGATATCGAAAGTACTTGAATAAGGAGGACCGTATGGACGGAATTGGACAGGCAGGTATACATCCGAAACCACGAGTGGTGGTGTTTTCATGGACGGAAGTATCTCCTTGCCCGTTCCGGGGAAGTTGAGAAGTGGAACCTTCAGGTAAGAGCGGAATGATGTGCGGTCCGCTTTCAATGCATCAAGGTGGCGGTAGGCTGGGGGGATCGATGGCGTAAGCCAGGTCGAAGGGGTGGGGGGGAACCAAGAGGGAAGCACCCGCTCCAAGGTTTCTGGAACACGATACATGAATGTTGCCTAGCATGCGAGTTGAACGAATTTCTGAGGAATGGAAAGACAGTTTCGTCTCCGCGCGACGCCAGAACGTCGCGAACGGTAACATCGCCTTTGCAGGCCACATCTGTAAAGTTGTCGGTGACTCCGAGGTTATACAACTCAAAGTCAAGGCAAGGCAGGAAAGGGTGGCGATATTTCTTGTTTTGTTGGACTCTGAAACGCTTGAAAGCTAGACGGAAGGGCTCATCCAAGCTCGTCTGGACATCACATGACCCCCAATCTTCCTCGTCGCCCGTAGTATCTTTGAATGTTATGGTAGAAGGATTTGTGGTGGGAACATCAGGAATAGTCCACCAGTCTTCAATCAGGTCGAGTTTTGCCTGCCGCTGGTCAGCGCGGAGCTTGCCAGCGAGTGAGCTACATATTGTTGCGATAGTCTCATTGTCGGGAAATGTGATGCGCCCTTGTTCGACGGTACAAAACCAATGAATGACTGAGTTTCTAGACATAGAGGAGATCAGCGTTGCGGGATTTGACAAAGCTGAAGTATACCTGACCCATCTCCGACGTGTACTTGATTTCATCGCGTATACGTTCCAAAGAAGTCGTGGCAGCCTGTTACAAAATCAGCTTTGGAAAAGAAACGCCGAGTTTCTTACCTGGACATCGCGCGCCTCGAAGGCACGCCTGGTACTACTTAGAAAACAGCCGGAAGACAGACAAAGACTTACAAAAGTTCATTGAGAATACTCTGCGCAAGAGCAATATCGTCCGACATTCAAGCTTGGTGGTACACGGTGGGGGTGCTTCGCGCTGGCGCCCTCTGCGTGTACTGGTTCTTATAAGTACAAGTCTATATAGATCTTCTCACGACACGGCGTCTTGCCACGCATGACGCCGCTGTTGAAGTGATGATGGTCCAGAGCAAGTCACAAGCCGCCAAACAGTTCGATCGGCGAACCTCTTTCACACCACGACCATAAGAGAAGACGAACGCTCAGCCGTCAAAGGCGAACCGCGAGGTCGTACTTGTAACTGCTGGAGGCTACGTCGGGCTCTCGACAATCCTAGAAATGATGGTATCCTGCCCAACTTTCTCCGTGGAGAAAAAATCTCTTCGCTCGTGCTCCCCGCAGGACGGCGGACTGTGTGCAAACGGACGTATACATCGTGCACGCTGTGTTGCTGATGATCTTCTGCGCGATTAGCTTTCCCGTAAGACAATGAAGACGAGCAGACGTACCAATGGTTGTAAAGGTCCCTTTGAAGGCACCTGATACACTCTCCCGGCTAGCAAAGGGTCAATAATAAAAACGATACGGTGAGAATAAGATGAACCTACATCGCTGGCTATCGAGCGAGAGAGATTGACGCGTCGCTTCAGATGCACAAGGAAATTTCCGAACTATGCATCATAGACCAGAAAGCTGACAGCAAAGTTCAGTCTTCTATGGTGTATTCGAGCTCGACATGCTTACTTGTGCCATCTAAGCAACGCGTCAATCTCTCTTAAGGCTCGCTCGATAGCCAGCGATGTAGGTTCATCTTATTTTTACCGTGTCGTTTTCATTATTGACCGGCGTTGAAGGTTTGAAGCACGTTTGAGGCGTGTGAAAGTAATTTCTTGCGCACTGGTATCGCTGCACAGCCACGACTATCGCATTCGGACAGACACGTCGTCGCGTGTCAGCGCGCTGCTTTCAGTGTTTCACTCACTGGTCTTTTCGGTGTTCAACGTTCAACGTTCATGCTTTGGGGATAACCATGGTTGAATTGTCTCCTCGCCCTCTCCCAGCTGTCCTTTTCCTTGGATTGGTCCCTATTGGCGCCTGGTTCATCGTACGGCCATTGCTGGACCCCATTCCATTGATACCAGCACTGTACACGTCACTGGGATTCTCAATATTCGCATTTTTGTCGACGATATACCTTGTCCCGTCATTGGGATCGACGTTTGTCAAGGCAAACTTCAAAGGACGGGATTTATTGAAGACCTATGCTACCCCCATGTGCGTAATGTGCACTTTTCTTTGGGCTGGTTCTGAACTTCCACAGTCCAGAGAGTATGGGGCTGGTCTGCGCGTCAGTGTATATTCTCGCGCTCCTCCTTTTCATCCCGTTTGCGTTCTCCGATTCGCTCGCCGCAGCAGTTACTCGTGAAGGCATAACAGTGACAGAGTTTCCTTTGCATCAAGTAAATCTCTCCCGTCAATTGTAGTGGCTTGAGCTAATACTGCCTAGCTTTCTGTATATCTTTCGTCCATTCTGTCGCTCCTCATTGCGACCATGCTCGGGTTCTTGGACGACGTTTTCGACATTCGGTGGAGACACAAGCTTCCTATACCTATCATCGCCTCGATACCCCTTCTTATGGTATACTTTGCCGAAGGTGGAAATACACATGTCGTGGTTCCTCTCCCATTTCGAAGAATATTCGGCAACTTGGTTAACCTCGGTCAGTATCCAAATTTAAACATGACTTCCGCCTTTTCATACTGTTAAAAGGCCCGCTGTACTACTTGTACATGTCCATGTTATCGACGTTTTCTACGAACAGCATTAACATTCTTGCTGGTATAAATGGCTCAGAAGTCAGTCAAGCAATCATTATCGCGGTCTCTGTGATTATCAACGACCTCTTGTACCTTCCTTGGCCCATGGGATTTCGTTTGCCACTTCACCTTCTTGGGAATAAGACGGAAATTGAATTCGGTGGCGTATGGAGCGCGGGTATGGCATATGGCAGCAAAGTTCTCGTTGAACGTCATCTCCTCAGTCTGTACTTTATGTTACCCCTTGTGGCAGTTTGCTCGGGATTCATGTACCACAATTGGTGAGTATCTCCATACCAAAACGACCTATTTGACGAGCGCCAATAGGTATCCTGCCCGTGCGTTCCCGGAGATACGCTTTGTTACTTGACAGGCATGGCATTCGCCGTAGTCGGAATTCAGGCCCATTTCTCCAAGACTCTGTTGCTCTTCTTTATCCCTCAGGTATTCAACTTCCTGCTGTCATGTCCGCAACTCTTTGGACTGGTGCCGTGTCCGCGACATCGAGTACCCAGGTGCGCTCTAGACCGTATACGTATATAGTTGAGTCTGATGGGCCAATAGATTCGACTCACAGACAAATCTACTCCATCCATCGAAGGCGCAATTCTTGCGGCCACCCTCTCAGCTGACCACACTCGTGTTGAAGGTGTTTTCCACCCTCGGGTTGACTGAGACGACTACCTCTACGTCGGGTAGTATATTGGAGACCACCAACTTGACAATACTCAACTTTCTATTGCTCCGTTTCGGACCCATGAATGAGAAGAGCCTTGTCAAGGTGCTAATGTGTACTCAGGTGACGCCCTGCCATTCTTGCCTTGAGCGCATTATTGATGGTCCCCAGGTTGCCGGGAGCTTATTCGCATTTGTCGTTCGGTATGGCCTTGCCGGACTAGTGTATGATGGCGATAGACGGTAGCGGGAGGCGTGTTTCCACAACCTTCGTAGCGTGATTCGTCCAACGCGGAACAACAAGTCCGTTGCCGTTCTTCTTGCAACGGAAATAAGCGGTGAAAGGTTGTGGAGGTCTTTCGGGAAATATCGGTCGACGGAGGCGCGCAAAGGGGGCTCTCTACCACCATTCCGCTGCGCGCTCGTATCTGAGTGGACTTGCGCTACCAAGCCGAGCATTTTAACGGGGAGTTAGAGCGTATTTATCCTTGTGAAGCTACATATCAGAACGAGTTAAAACCTTAGAAGATACGCGCTGTGAAATCGTGACCTTCAAGAATAGCGAGGAAAGGGTGGAGCCCCGTCCGGAACAGGATGAAGATGTTTACAGCGGAATCACATGTGTTCCGCATCCCGGCAGAGACAGGGGATACACTTGAAATGCGGGGAGGCAAAGACGATCTCTTTCTCTTTATTACTGCCACCATCGCCAGTTCTTTTCCCCATACTAACAAAATGTCGTCCTCCGAGAAAGCTGCCTTTGCCAAAGAAGTCCAGCAAGTCGAGCAGTGGTGGAAGGTAAGCAGTGACTTGTCTTGATATGCCTCATACTCACCGCCATCGTCCTCCAGAACCCTCGATTTGCACGGGTAACGCGTCCGTACACGGCCGCCCAGGTCGTCGCCAAACGCGGCACGATGCCTATCGAGTATCCATCCAACATCCAGGCGAAGAAGCTATGGGCACTCCTCAGCGAGCACCACAAGCGGGGCACCCCTTCGCACACTTACGGAGCGTGAGTCGTCCTTGCCATTGTATTTTTGTAGATCTTAAGTTCCTTTAGTCTTGATCCCGTACAAGTAACCCAGATGGCCAAGTACCTCGAAACTGTCTATGTTTCCGGGTGGCAGTCATCCAGCACGGCGTCGAGCACCAACGAGCCTGGACCGGATCTCGCAGGTGAAGCTTTTTAGTCTGCTGACGATCTTCATTCTAAATGTATTCTAGATTACCCATCCAACACGGTGCCAAACAAAGTCGAGCACTTGTTCATGGCTCAGCTTTTCCACGACCGCAAGCAGCGAGAGGCGCGTTCTAGCCTTTCAGACGCGCAACTCGCCAAGACCCCCTACGTCGACTACCTCAGGCCTATCGTCGCCGATGCCGACACTGGTCACGGTGGATTGACTGCCATCATGAAACTGACCAAGATGATGGTGGAGAAGGGTGCCGCAGGAATACATGTCGAGGACCAGGCCCCGGGAACCAAAAAGTGCGGTCACATGGCGGGCAAGGTTTTGGTCCCCATTTCCGAGCACATCAATCGCCTCGTCGCTATCCGTCTCCAGTACGACATCATGGGCGTAGAGAATCTTGCCATTGCCAGGACGGACTCGGAGGCCGCAACGCTCATTACTTCCAACATTGACGATCGCGATCACGCTTTCATCCTTGGGTGCACGAACCCGTCCTTACCTTCTTTGAACACCGTCATGGTCGAAGCTGAACGCGCCGGAAAGTCGGGCGATCAGCTGCAGTCGATTGAGGACCAATGGATCGCGTCCGCGAACCTGCAGCTCTTCTCCGCACCTTTGGCTGAGGCTTTGAAGAAGCAGGGCGCGAATGCTTCGACTGTTCAGCAGTTCCTGGCCGCCGTCGCGCACGAGTCGTACGCCGGTGCTGTCGAGATTGCGCAGAAGAAGTTTGGCTTGAAGTCTGTTCCATACTGGAACTGGGACGCGCCGAGGACACGTGAGGGATATTATCGCTACCAGGGTGGTACCCAGTGTGCGATCAACCGTGCCGCTGCGTTTGCACCCTACGCCGATTTGCTTTGGATGGAGACGAAGAGTCCTATTCTGGCGCAGGCGAAGGAGTTCGCTGCGGGTGTGCATGCCATACGCCCTGGCCACTGGCTCGCGTACAACTTGAGCCCGTCGTTCAATTGGGATGCTGCTGGATTGGGCGAGAAGGACATGGAGTCGTATGTCTGGGAGCTTGGCAAGCTGGGCTTTGTCTGGCAGTTCATCACTGTAAGTTTGGATCGATATCTTTGTCGCAGAACGACACACTGATAATCCATAGCTCGGTGGTCTGCACTCCAATGCATACATATCCGACCTCTTTGCGCAGAACTACGCCAAGACTGGTATGAAGGCGTATGTCGAGATTGTGCAGCGGAAAGAGCGAGAATTGGGCACCGATGTGTTGACTCATCAAAAGGTAAGCAGAAGTTCCTGCTTCTACGCAAACTCTTGCTGACTGACTATCCTGCAGTGGAGTGGAGCCGACTATGCGGACAACTTGATCAAGACGGTGACTGGTGGTGTGTCGTCAACTGCTGCTATGGGCAAGGGCGTCACCGAGTCGCAGTTCGGGTCCAAGTTGTAAGATGTATGTGCTGGGACACTTTATTAGCATCACATATAGTATAATTTATGCATGCCAGGCTGTATGTCACTGTACCACCAATCAAAAGGATTGAAACATATCCAGAAATTGCAGTCGCAGTCGACTCTGTAATGATGTACAAGATTGCTATTTTGTATTGTTAATACATCCCGCAGGTACGATGTCTATGAGGCCGCAAATGCTGCTTTACTCGACGAAAGTTCAGCTCCCAATTTGTATCCCAGCACCTGGCAAAGATTAGATGAAAATCAACGTGAAAAAAAATATGTTTAAACCTTATCCCAGTCTAATTTCTGTCTCGTCATAGGCAGCGCGCGTCGCAAGCCCTTGAACGTCTTCTCTCCCATCTCGTGATACGTGTCAGCTAGGGACGCTTGATATTTGCCTTCTTCAGATTCGATGAGTGCAAGGATTTTGGAAGCCGAAGTAGTTGGGGAAGAGGTGACTATGGCGGGTGGTAGTGTTAATCCGATGGTGTGCGTCGTGGAGAGTTGAACCTATATGAATCAGTTGTGATCCAAGCCGGGTAGAAGGATGTTACACACGTTGCCTTGCTCGTAGTAATGAACATTGACGAGTATCTTCCCATCCACTTTGTTCTCGTTGAGATCCACGATGTATTCGGATCGCCATCTGCCCGACCTGTATCGAGTATGAGCTTTGAGCGTGGAGTGACAGGGGATGGATGGGCGCACCAGTAGTTTGTGGGGTTGTACTTGTTCGCGACGACTTGGATTATGAATTGGTTCGGGGAGGAGGTCGAGGAGAACGTAGAGGTGACGCCGTCGTGGAAGTGAGCGTTCAGATACTTGAGCGTAGCTTGCTCCAGTGCAGAGCTGCGGGATTACAGTCGTCGTCAGTTGTCCAATGAACCCTTGAGGAATATCTACCGGAAAGGCTCTGAATCGACGTTGGGCTCTACCTCCTGCGGTTCAGAGGCTTCCTGTGGGGCGATACTTTGAGTTCAATCTAGCGCGTATAGCGAAAACTCACCAATGCCAGGTGGTCAAATATGTAACTCGTCTTGGATCGCGGATTCAGGAAGCGCTCTGCGCCCGCCTCTGCGGAGGGAACACGAGCCGCCTCGCTCACGATGGCCTACACACCGCCGAATGTCAGCCGTCGCAACTGGCGGCCGCCAATGAATACCTGATGCTGCGTCCCCGGCACGTCGACCGTCATGAATTGCGCTAGATTGTACTCGCGCAGCGCAGGCAGGACGCCGGCCTGCAGCGACTCGTCGTCGGATATGATGTTGCGCACATCTAAGCACGGGTCACAAAGTCAGGTTGGGTGAGGAGGCGGAGGAAAGGTGAATGAGAACCGTTGAGCACGTCGTTGATTTCGCCGGGCGGGGATTGGAGCAGGAAGCTGGCGGCCGCGTCGATGCGTTCTTTGGCGTCCATGTTGTGAGTGGTAAGAGGAGAGCGCGATCAGTCCTTATTTGGTAAGTGGAGGCTTCCTTCCTTTCTCGGTCGCGGATGCTCTGCAATTCAACGTTGGAAAGGTCCACTTGGTGTGTTCTGTTTCGGATACAACTCAACTATTAATTCAGGCGCCTAGGCTCAGTTTTTAGCGCGATCGTTTTTCCAGTTCCATTGTAGGATTGATTATTGTCGCCACATTGAGCTTCCGCATAGATCTGTACAGTCACCAGTGTGGCTCATATTTCACTTTATGATGTACTGATGGCACTTGTTATCAACAGATGCCCCAACCAGAATATCTGTGACATCAGATAACGCTTGATGATGCTCTACATTGACCACAATGCCTCCGCGCTCCAAGCTGACAGGTGCTTGTGGCGCAGAACGCGAAGTTAATTTGCGTCGAAAGAACTTATCGTTCATCTGATAAGCATCGCCCTTTCAATGCAACGATTAGGATGATTCTGCCTGGGGTTATGACACTGTCGAATCCATAGGAAACGACTTGCAATGTGCATCGTGATCGCGTGGTAAGTGCGCGTCATAATCCACTCACGTCATACGCGTCATCTTGAGAGCACTTATATAGCGCGATGGTCTTAGACCCGTCTACACTTCGCCGCCACCATGTCGACACAAGCGCCTTTCATCGACAATGATATCCTCGATACACCAGCTCAGGAATGGTCAGAGAGCACCACTGCCGCAGTTCAGAAGGAAGCAGATCTTGCCCAGCAGCGACCGACCATTGAGCCCGCAGTGAGCACTCCCGGTCCGAAAATGCCAGGCCACTATGGCCGCGACGTCGATCCTGTCGTCGATACGCCACCAGCAGAGTCTTCCGGTGGTCTGTTGGAGACTGCCAAGCAGTATATTCCGCAAGCAGTCGCATCGTATTTCCGTTTGTTTCCTTTATGTCATGAAAAACGTGCTTTTAATTTCTGTCCAGCGGGTGCCCAGTCCAAACCACAAACCTCCCTTCCTTCCCAAGAAATCGAAGGCAACATTCTGTCTAGTGTCGGAGTAGGTTCTCTTCCGGGACGCGCTAGCGAGATTAGTGTCGCCAAGCTTCCCGATGAACGCGCTGCTGAATCCCAATCATCTCCACCTACAACCTCCTACCTCACCCCTGCTACCAACCCTGATACATCTCGCGACGAGACCCAGTCATCCCCAGTCTCGATGTCTGAGGTAAGCACTCGAGCGCAGGATGGGAGTGACACCCATTCAGATGGGCAGCTGACTGGACGGTCAACGAGTACCGAGATGTCATCTATTCCTGGCACGAGCTCCGCATCTTATAGTGCAACGACCACAGAATCAGATCTTAGTACTCCCCCTCCCACGCCCTTGCCAAACGTTGACGCTGCACCTATGGCAGAGACAGTTTCGCATCGTGAAGCGACTGGCCTTCCGTCACCCCATACTCCACCGGACCACAAGTCCAAATCTTCTTTCGAGAAAGTCAACGGACGCAAGGAAACACACCTTGTACGTGACTCACATCCTGACCACTTCAGCCAGACGACGCCCTCCGTCAATCCTGATGGGCGTACGTACGCTACTGCGCGGGAAGAGTCGTCCGCGCCTCTTCCTTCTGTACTTGGTCTCATTTCCCATCCATATCATTTGCTTATAATCTGCTTTCTTCTAGGACAATAAAGTCGCACCAATGTTACCCCGTCGGCCTCGACGATGCCTGATACCGGTCACTCCAAATTTGTTGAACCAGATTCTCCTTCGTACACATCGTCGCCGCACCAGGCCTCTCCTGCTCCTTTGACTACCCAAACTACCGAAACGAGCAGTTGGTCGAATGGAAGTGGCAGTTCAGGTACAGGTTCGGTGGGAAGGAAGTCCACGTTCATGGACAAGGTTAAGGGAGAGGTGAAGGTCCTTTCGGGCAAGCTTTCACATAACGAAGAACGTATAGAGGAAGGAAAGAAATTGATGGGGAAAGCCTGATTTTCCAGCTATATTCATTGGGCATGGACATGGACATGGACAAATTGTTGTACTTGCATTGAAACGTGTATTCCTCTCTTAGTTTTAGTTGTCAAGCTTTCGATATTCAATGCAGTGTTCGGACTTTGACCAATCGGCACTTGCTTCACATCCATCACGATCAATAGGTACTTGCCTTCCGTTTCTTGATTGGGGCCTAAGAGTAAACTCAAGGACCTCACAGATCCTCTACCGGCTCGGAGCATGTCTATTGATCTCACTCTTGACCGCATATGCGCGCTGTATGGGCTTCTCCCACCTTACACTCGGCCAACAATACATGTAGCGGGAACTAATGGCAAAGGCAGCGTCTCCGCCTTCTTATCATCGATTCTAGGCGCGTCGGGCATGTCTGTAGGGCGGTACAACAGTCCGCATCTTCTAACAGTTTACGACTCGATCGTCATCAACAACGCGAGCGTGGATCCTGAGACCTATTCCTCCTGCAAAGCCTTGGTCGAATCCGCGTCGAAACAACACGCGCTTCCTATCAGCAGCTTCGAGGTCCTGACGTTGACTGCGCTCATGATCTTTGAGCAAGCCAAAGTCGATTTCGTCGTGATGGAGGTCGGACTGGGCGGCCGTCTGGATGCGACGAATGTTCTGCCCGACTCGTGCGTTGCAGTTTCGGTGTTAACTGCGGTGGATCTGGATCATCAGGCATTTCTTGGGACGACCGTGGCTGAGATTGCAAAGGAAAAAGCAGCTATTGCGCGGGTAGGGAAGCCTTTCGTGTTGGGACCTCAGAGCCACGACGCGGTCGCGGCTGTGGTGAACGAGGTTGTCGATGGTGATGTCCTGCCGGCGCTCCGTGTTGTACCGCGGGAGTGGAGCGTACCAGTTGATGGTCCCGAGCCGCCACCGTTTTCGTTGTCGCCTCCGTGGAATCCCCCGCCGCCTTTTGCTGTTGAATGTGTGCTGCCCTCGCTGTCTGAACCCGTTCGTGCACGGACATCCCTACGGGGAGCACACCAGTTGCAGAACTTGGGTACGGCACTGGGCGTGATTGACGCGCTGCTGTCTCATGCGTCGTGTTCTGATCTTGGGCTGCGGCAGCGCTTGACGGCAGAGGTCATTTCAGCTGGCGTAGAGGCGACTCGATGGCCTGGACGGCTTTCTTTTCACTCAGTGCGGGATCTCCCCGTTTTAGTGGACGGGGCGCACAATCCTGCCTCATCATTGACGCTGGCACGGTATCTGACACAGCTGCTGTCGACCGCCGATCCTTCCAAACGCATATCCGTGACATATGTCCTGGCATTATCGCATTCCCCGCCTAAAAAGCCTGCGGAAACGCTCGCGCCACTCTTTCCCTTGGCATTGCCACCGAACGTGGATGTGGACGTTGTTGCGATGGGGTTTTCGCTGCCGGAGGGTATGCCGTGGATAAAGTGCGAGGAGCCGGGGGTTTTGCGCGATGCGATACACGGTCTTGCGCCCGGCACTGAGGTAAAGGTGGTCGAGGCGGCAGGTGAAAACGGGCTCCGCGGCGTGTTGGAGTCGTTGGCAGGCGATGGGGATAGATTGGTGGTGTTGGCGGGGAGTCTTTACCTTGTTGCGGATTTTTATAGATTCGTAAATACGCTGTACTAGGATGAGGGTGTTATGTGTATAAATATTGTGATTGAGAGATAGAGTTTCCTATTTTGGGATGACCGCCATCTTGACCTGCAACCGCCATTCTGTGCTGCATTACGGGCGGTTCGCCTGGCTTTCTCCACGATGACCTCGACCGCGAGAGGACCGAAGCAGAGTGACGTTGTTAATGGGCTGGCATCGCCCCCTCCTCCGAATAACAGAGACGCGTCGGGCAGCAACAAGTGCGTTACTGCCATAGTCGCTCCTTCTCGCGCTCATCTCTTGATTAGCAAGCGGTGGACACAAGATCGGACCCCGATACAAATCCCGACCAACGAACGTAGAGTGCGCCATTCTCCATCTTGCAACGCTCCATTGTCCTCACGATACCTAGGCTAGTATTGCCAGTGGACCATTTGGTGCTAGCAGGACACAGAGTACATTTCGCAACCCCATTGCGTCTCGAACGCTACTCGCTGCAACCCGCGACCCCACTGCCAGGCCGCCGATTAAGAAAAGAAAGGTGGCTCATAATAATGGTGGTGGTGCGTGACAGTACACGCTCGAATAAAATTCCCTTTCAACTCACAATCCGCTAGTCAAGCTTGGCCCGGACCCCATGGACCCCATTGAGATTTCAGATGACGAGGAGGATCTGGGCAAAAAGGTGGAGAGACCATCATTCTCCGACTTGAGCAAGGTCATGCAGTATAGCATCCGCGGCGCCGCTGAGGAAGCCAAGGTTATCGACGCCGGCCGGAAGACTCTCTCCAACATAGCGCGCCCTCCCAGTTTGCCTGGACCTTCCTCCGTGGGCATGAAAGCCTTTATAGATTCCGGTACCAATAATGAGGTTGAAGAAATCGACAGCTTCTCAGACGATCCCATCACTGCCAAGGACCTTAATGGACGCCACACCGGGAACGTCAAGGAGAAAATCCGGCAATACGAGAACAACGAGTCATCGGTTCCGAGGTTAGATTTGTATCGTCTGAACATGGGCAAGAGGAATGGCCTGAAGAAGGATGGTATAAAGACCAAGGTTTGTCTGTTTGATGTCCCATTTCGACCTCTGTAACTGATCGCGAACAGGATGCTATGAAAGGGAAGGTTCGGCTGTTTCGGATTCCTCTGTCTTTCTTTCTATATTGACCGCAATGCAGTCGTCCAGGATTCCGCCAACCAGAAATGCTGCTCAGGTCAACTTGAATGCCAACAATCGTCCCAAGTCCAACAACCGGGCGAAATACACCGTCAAGCTGCCTCTGCTGGAGGCTTATGTAGGCAGGCGGAAATACAACGAATCGACTCTACTTTGGAATTCCGAAGACGGCACGATGAAGGTTGAGGACAACAAGCTTCCTCTACCAAGGCACGATCATCCTGCACTGGACGTGAAGGACTTTAACCTCTAGAGGTACTGTGACTTACGCTCGTTTGGCTTGATCAGCGCTAATAAGTACTCTAGTATTCAACAGACGATTCTCGCCTACCTGTCTTCATTCTGACTTGGGGCAGCAGCGGTACGTGCTCCTCAAGGCCCTAGGGATCTGCACTGACATGACACCAGAACTGGACGTAGACCGGCAACTGTGTCTCAAAGTCAGCAGTCGAGATAGAGATTGCTCGAATGGCGACTACGATGCTTTTTTTAAGTGGCTCGTGGAACAAATACCACGGCGGAATGTTGTCAGGTCTGAATTCTTTATAATTGCCTTCCCAGCTAGATAGTTAATTGTTCGTAGGAATTCCAAGACACTTTGGGAGAGTGTGACGAATCTAAGGACGGACATTGAGACTGGGGAAGCGGGTCCCAATCCACGGAGGACCGTCAAGAAACCTGATATGTCTAAGCGCTTAGGGCCAGACTCGGACGAAGAACCAGAAAGTCCGGAATTCAAGGCGAAAGTCGAGAAATGGCACAAGAGGAAGTGAGTCGTCGTACATAAGGGGTTCGCATATGTTGATCTCTTCACAAGTAACGGACCAGCCGCGCCGAGAAAGCAACGAAGGTGCAAGCACGAGTACCGCGTGAGTTGACTGACTTTTTTTCCGTCATCTTTTATGTTGACTTGAATCACAGCGCGGCGCCGCTACGCCGTTCACAACGTCAATCGGCGGAGCATAATAGAGCAGTCGAGCAAGCCATTCAGAAGCAACCCATAGAGAAGGCAGACGAAATGTGAGTGGTATGTCCATATTTCATGAGCTACATCTGAAGTCTATGTCTCCAGCATACTTGTGTATCCTTGGGGTATGCCTGGTGCCGTCAACTTGAACAGAAGCGATATCGGCCGGTTGGGACCTGGCGAGTTCCTGAACGACAATCTGATTGAATTTGGACTGAAGTATGTGCTACGGTCCAGAATAATTTTTGTAGCTGCTTACCCTCTTGAAACACAGATTATGGCTCACCAAACTTGCGAAGGAGAAACCGAACTTGTTCAAAGAGGTTTATGTATTCAGCTCTTTCTTTTACGGGAAGCTCAAAACGAAGAAGTAAGTCTCAAGCGTTGCCTTCTCGTGCTAAATGGCTAATGGCATGTCTTCTCAGAGGCGAGGAGATGGAAGGATACCAACAAGTACGGCGGTGGACCTCCAAGGTTGATATATTCTCAAAGAAATATCTATTTGTTCCCATCAATGAGAAGTGCGTTGTTTTTTCTTACCTGGTTATCCGAAGTAATGATTTTCACCATCTATAGTTATCATTGGTATCTGGCCGTTATATGTAATCCTCAACATGTCTTGTTACCTCCTCCAGAGCACCATTCACCGTCTACAAGAGCGAAGCAGCGCCAGGCAGAGCAGGCTCCATCAAGGAAGCCGTGTCTCTCGTGCAGGACACACCCTTAGAACAAGAAACTACCACCGGCAATACTGAGCAGTCGCCGATTGCGCTTTCAAGTGACGCCCAAGAAGTGCTGGAAGTAGACGGCCTCGTTCGAATGTCGCAGGAAATGGGCTTGGACAGTCGACCTTGTACTCCGCCGACCAATACATCAACCGACGTTGCTATGGGCTCTTCACCTCTTACTCCGACACCGGCTCATTTGCTGGACGATGTAGATATGGAGGCGCGAAGTGAAACTCCAGACGAGGATATGCATCTTGCGCCCGCACGAGGATTGTCGCCGACCGTCTCCGAAATGGTTACTGGTAGATTAAAACGGCCTAGGCCTGCGCCCGTACTGGATAGTGACGACGAAGACACTGAGCCTCCGAAAACTGTAACTGGCGAAGCATCGACGTCGGCCGCTGGTTCTAGTATCCCTCCTGCGCAGTTCTACGGCGCTGGTGGGAAATTTCGCAAACGGAAATCGGATGCGCTCGAGGACTCGGATATCGAGGTGGTTGGAGAGGTGGAGAGCGGGTCTTCACGTTTCAAGAAGGACGGCAAAAAGGAAAGAGAAAGCGGGGCCGAAGCCGATTCCTCCTGCTCCCCGTACGAACGACCAACGTGCGCTGCTACCCTTCATTGTCGCCCCCCTACAGAACTGATGTTTGAACTTTAGGACTACGATTCTTACCCTTGACTCTCTTGGGTCCCCACACCCGAAAGCGGTTAATATACTTGCGGCGTACTTGTGTATGGAAGCCCAGGACAAGCTGCAAATGGCGAACACCAGCAAGGCTGTGGGCAAGTCTGCGTCTGTGAGTCGCAATTTCTTTGCCATGACGGTCATTGTACTCACGTTTCGTTTCTAGGTGCCTGTGCAGCCCAACTTTTGCGATTGCGGACTCTATCTTATACACTTTGTCGAAACATTCATGTCTGATCCGGACCACTACTTTGATGTCAGCCACGCGGTATGTATTCTCGCTTCTATATTTGCGAAGACTGTAAAGCTGAAGCTGTGTCTAGCGCAAACTAGCACAGGATGTGAAGCAGAGAGAGTGGAAGGCGCAGCTCATTCCGAATATGCGCGAGGATCTGAAAGCGCAGGCCACGAGTTTGTCATCGGGGTGGCGCACGTGGAAGGAGCAGAAGGAGCAGAAGGAGGCGGAGGAGAAGGGAAAGGAAAAGGACAAGATGACGGACGATGCGACTGTTGCGGGCTCGTCTGACAGTGAGGTTGATATCGTCGAGACGGTTCTGGCGCCGGCATCGAAGGGCAAGGGCAAGGAAGGGCGGGCAAGGGGAAAGCCAAATCATGATCACCGACATTACGAACTGTTCTTACTCATTTTCTGCATTTTCTTGCTCTGTTTGCATTTCTTATCCTTATCCCTTCACGTCGCATACCTATTACAATACCTCTGCAGACATAATTTATCAGTACTATACATCAATAGCGTCGTCTAGACGTATGTCATCGACATGCATGCCGTTCTGATTCCACCTCCAGATGGCGAAGCGGTGGTTGACGCCGGGCAGGGTAGGCAGGCACGTCGCACCTCCGCATCCGCCGGTCTTGTCCATCGGAAGGATGTAGAAGATCTCTTTGACGCGGGAGTGCAGCAGTGCCATGCTGCACATTATGCATGGCTCGTGCGTTATGAAGAGGGAGAGCGACGTCAAGAGGTAGTTGGCGCCGTTGACCTCGCCCGACGGGACACCCTGCTGGTCCCCGATGGCTCTGACGAGGTTCTGGCAACCGTGGCGGAGAGGATGCGCGGTGGATGTGCGGCTATCGCACGCTGATGCTGTTATGGGGCGGAAAAGGGGATCGGTGGTGTCGTAGGGGATTGGCACATGTGCGGCAATCGGGAGCTAGTAAAGTAGTCAGGTTTTTGTTGCTACTTCTCTAAAGACTGACGGACCTCTCCTCTGGCGCGCGCCCTGCGCGCTTCTGCGACGGTGTGTTTCATAGCGCGCGTCGCCCATGTCGTCTTGCCGTGCGTCCATGGTTCTGGTTCGCCTTTACGTCGTGGCGCGTATATCGTCGGCCACAGGGTCGACTTCAGAGCGAGTTGCGTTGGGGTGAGGGCGGCTGATGCGGGTACGGGGAGGAGAAGAGGTTCGGGTAGCTCGAGCTCCGCTGGGAGGGGCGGGCATGTTGGTAGGGCTGTCAGAAGGAAGCGCGTCTGACCGTCTTGCTTTTGAACGCGTTTGAGGTGCCCCAAGTCTTCGCTATCTAGGCCGGATTTTTTGAGCCATCTGTGGACAGTATCAGGTTTTCTGTATTTGTGAGACGCTAGTCGCAACTGGGGGTGCGTATTCTTTGCTACCACCCTGTGACTCCTGTTTACGCAAAGGAATGGGACAAACCCACACTTTTCAAGGAAAAGCAGCAGTCACGGACAGAAAGGACAGATCGGCCGATGCTAGCTGCTCTGTACGACATCTTCTTGAGTGCAATTGTGGAGACTTACTTGAGCAAAATTGTCAGATGCCTTGGATCTGGTACGTCAACTACCCATGCGTGCACTGTCATGGGTCAGAGGCGCAACGAAATGGACATAAAAACACTTACCTGTTCTTATGCTTGCCATATCTTCCTCTTCTGGGGGCGGCTTGAGCCTTGTAAATGGCAGATCAGCTTCTGCGACGATGTCCTCGGGATTATTTTCGTTTTCTATAATCATAGGGAGTGCGCTGAACTCGTCATCCTCAGAGACATGAGCGCCATTCTGACTCGACCCATTGGCATCGGCAAACCAGAGCTGATGCCCGTAGAAAATGCACAGCTCCTGCCCCGATTCAATATCGCGGGTCGTGATATAACGAATAGAATCCGTTGAATGATCTAGTTCGTACGAAACGTTCGGAACATCAGAATGATTGAAGAGAGAACCTGTATATGGACATAAACATCGGTCTTGGCTTGAAAAAGAGAAATTGTACCGAGTCCCAAGGCTAAGGCCATTCTCCCGTCTCTCCAATTGAAGGTATAATGATCAAGAATGGTGTGCTTGCCATGGTTTTCGTATTCGTCGGACGAGAAAAGCAGGACTGGACTGATCTCAATCGTTGTCTGTTTTGGAATACGCCGATTAGCTGTCAAGAGATTACTGGCTGCTGTAGAACGTGATGGAACCGATTTACAAACCGTATACGCCGCGTCCTTTGCCTTCGGAGTATTGGATAGAGCAACCTGAGCTGTTCAGGTGTTGTGGTTGTTGGCCAGGCATCGGACGCACGTGATACCACGTTCAGTCTCTTTCTCCGCCATCACCTTCAAATGCGCTCTCTGTCGAATACGCGCGGCAGA
This sequence comes from Hymenopellis radicata, assembly GCA_015501595.1. Taxonomy (NCBI): domain Eukaryota; kingdom Fungi; phylum Basidiomycota; class Agaricomycetes; order Agaricales; family Physalacriaceae; genus Hymenopellis; species Hymenopellis radicata. The sequence continues at coordinate 46,290 of JADNRX010000178.1, read as the reverse complement.
GTCTGAGCTTACCTGCACAACTGCCCTGTGTCTTGTTGCCGTCTTTCGTGGATTTTGCGATGACCGCACGCTAAAGCGCTTCATCGTTGCGCCTCTTATCCTGCCTATCTCTCTGTGCCGCGCCCATTCGTTCGTTTTGTAGCCAGCAAGTTAAGTAAAGAAAGGCGTACGCGCAGAAAGGCATGTATCGGATTGCAACCTGACTCTATCAGATGACTTCTTTAGAGTTCAAAGACAGCCAGCACGCTCTATAATGGCAACGCGTTTCCTCTGTTCTCTGAGATCAGTGCCTCAAGCCTTCGTTCGTATACCGGGTTAATGGAGCAAGGCACATCCTTCGTCCGGGTTTCTGCGGCCATGTTGAAGCATGTTCGCACCTACTCGCCCACAGTGGTGATGTTAGTCAGATGCCCCTACCCGTATAGCCAAGGCGTTGCGGTTTGTGGCGGTGTTACGACATCGATCAGGCTAACCAGTATCCGGTGATGTTGAGTGTTCACCTGAACGGTGTCCATGCGCCTCAAGAACAAAAACGTGCTCTAGCAACGAGAAATACACTTACACTTAATTGGCGAACTAGGCCTAGAACTTGACAGATGGAACCAGGTAGCGTACCGTTATATCTTCCAAGATGCTTACTATCTACTCGCAGTGCGAAGGACGAAAGCCTCCGCCTATCAAGCCATCTCCTGGGTATTTAAAATTCATCACCAGACATACCGTCCTTATACAATTTGATCACTCGTCTAAGCGCCATTCTTCCTCTCAGGATCAAGAGACCGACGTCAATGTCATGTTACCTCGGGTGAACATGCACAGTAATGGGTGGGTATGTATAGTACAGACAGCAGGGCTCGCGACAGACTCGGAGGAAAACATAAACACGATGATATAGGGTGGGAGTTCACGACGCTGTATTTGCGTTACGTCGGGCCCTCTCTTGCGCTGCACGACACGCGAAGCAGTACTCGTCGACAGAGTCGATATCCTTCTGGATCTCCGCGCCGAAACTCTGCAGAAGGGGTTAGATCGCGTTTTTGCTTCCGCGGCCGAGTGCGCTCTTACTTGGATACACCGCTGGTCGCGACAGCCCTTTGGGTGCTGTAGACTGCGCGAACACCGTTTTGAATTGCAGTCCATAATGGCTACCACCATGTGGCGTTGAAAGTGCTACGTGCAGAACGCGGTGTTACTTGGGTCAAGGGTGAGTGGACGGTGGACAAACCATGCACTTCGTCCATCGCGTTCCTTCGCTGTTGTACACGATCAGTACGGCTCCAACAGTATTCACGGGACGACGTACGCCATTTGTTGACACATTTTTGACAACTTGATGATAGTGGGAGGTCAAGGAAGAACGTGTGTGGTGGGTCGAGTAGAAAAACGAGTCACGTTTTATACGGCCACGGAGTCACAAGCGATGTGAAGCGAATGTGGGCTGTATACAAAGATCAACTTTTTCCCCTGTTATTTATGCAAATCTCGAGGCCGCAACTGACAAGGGAGATCCCGTTACCCCATCAAGTAACTCATCGATTCGAGGGAAGGTAGGCTATATCGTGCAGTGTAGTGCAATGTGGAAAATTCCCTTTACGACATGCATAGCCCATTTACTCACGTCCGAGCTGTACCTCTGCTCAGAATTTCTATCGTCCCGTCCACTCTATATACCTTCGGTGCAGATATCCGCAAGAATGTGGTTGAAGAAGTCTCATGCAGGTCATCAGACAACTTTCAGGTAGCCGATATTAATTCCAAGAACTCGCGCAATTCGCAACCGCCCTCAAAGATTCGCTTCGGCTTCGGTAGTTCAAAGCTGTTCCATTAAGGCGGATATCAAACGCGATCGCACGAAAATGACGATAGTTTATCGTTTCTTTACGAATTTCTACTTAAGTTCGTAGTCGTATCTTCCTTTCCCTGGCTGTCCTTGTACAGTTAGTTCCCAGATACTTACACGCAGCGGAAGGATCCTGAACCGGGTATGCATGTACGCGTTGTTGAGCGATTTCGGGAACAGTACTTTCAGGACATCAGAACGTTTGATATCTGCGATGACGCGCTTCGAAGCCGATCGGGCGATATCTGGCCAATTATGAAAAGGAACTCGCGCGTTTTTGCGTTAATACCATACGGACCTAACATGGGGGAAGTCATCTCAGCGCGTACTTTTAGATTCAAGGAGGCCATGCGGTAAACCACAGGCACGGCATGGCCGTCACTGAAAACACTCATGTGCAAGCCTATGACGCATGCCGCTTCGGAGCTTGGGCGCTGAAAACAAGCGCCAGTGTGTTGGCGACTTGTCACCTCTCGCGGTTCTGAAGTAGGTTACGGTCTTAACAAGACCGGTTTAGATCCGATGTCCTTTTCGCTTTCCTCTGCGAATGAAAAGTTTAGGTAACACATGGACCTATAAGATCACCCTGCTTTTCAATGATAAAGGGTGCAACTGTCGGAGTCAGTAACTCAATATCATTGGATAATGTCCGTTGGAGAAGGCGTTTTTCAGTGATCGCTCTAATGCTGGACTAGAGGGCGAAGTCGGGAAGACAAGCCGTTTTCCAAACACTCAATGTAGCGCGCCCCATATGATCCTACTTGAGATCGTCGAAAGAAACCGGTTTATCAGATCCTAGGAAAGGGTTACGATGGGTACGGACACGAAGAATCTCGAGAAGGATATGAAATAATCAAACACATCTGAAAAAGTCTCAGCCTGTGGTACACATCTACGTACAAGTAGGAACAATCTAATCCCTTTGGGAGTAAGGAACTTACTGTTGTTCTCTGGACAGCTGGAGTAGACGGAGAGGGTAGTTGCTCCACATCTTGCCTAGATCCTCAGTGGTGAACGATTGTTGAAGCTGGGCTCGGACCAAGGAATATTGTGGCGCCCAAAAAATCTGATCCGGGGGACTAGAAGTTGCGAGTGTCACTAGCACTGGAGAGAGAGATACGAAACTGTGAAAGACCATGATAAATGACAAGCAAGCCGAAAGGAACAGTGCCATGGCTAGACCTGGCAGCGTATGCACCAGTCATGCCAGTGTTCACTTGAAGAGAACTTCCAGCATTGCCCATCGAGCAGTATCAACAGTGCCGTCACTTTTTTGATGAAACCTAGAACAACATGATACCCAGCAAATCGTGAGAAGCTTGAACGCCTGTTATCAGACCGTGTTGTTCCAATCGAGCGTGCTTATCCTGCAGTCAGCCTCAAACCCGCGGGGCAATCGGAACATAAGGATGCGAAGCCTCGTCCACCCCTGAGTATACAGGCGTGTCTCCAGCTCCATGGCCAGCGCGTTTGCTGGAGCGTAGCATCCTGTCTATACAGAGAGAGCAGAAAACGACAGGCCGCGTTGATTCACTCGAACGCTGTCCGCGGTAAAATAGAGCGAACAGAGTGTGCTGTTGGGTAGTCTAGAACTTGAAGAAGGGCAAGTTCCCCTCTTGAAAGATACGTCAACAAACTTGTTTCATGTTCATTCGTACGCCACTTTACAAGCCTCCGTGGATGGAATGCGTCTGGATGCAGAGGGTACGCGCACTACACCCATGAATGAAAATGGAACTGAATAAATTTCAGCTTGCAGTACGTCAAGATAAGCAAAGCCCACACATTCCGCGAAACAGTATTCTGCGCCCTTCCCGGGAATCGAAGTTGAAAAGAGATCACTGCCCTCGACCTAGGGTGTAAAGATAATGAGAGCTCATCGAAGTGTTGCGGCATAGTGACAGGAAGCACTGTAGATATTAATGAACGTTAACAAGCAGAGATTATTTTGCAGCAAGTAGCGGAGTTTGAATCGAAACTTGAAGCGGTCGGCATCTCGGACTTGCTTCCAACTTCCTTTTTCTCTTTCTGTTCAGGATCCAAGGAGCCCTTCTCAAAGGCAGTATCATCGCGAAATCGCCTTACAACTCAGCATTTCGGGATATAAGCACCACCACTCGGATCTCCTGGGAGGGTAGGCAGCCATTTATCCGAACCTGTAAACAACGCGTCGCGTCCACACTTGGATCTGACGCTTTCGAACCACCTCTTCCGGAATCCTGAGGTAACGAGCTTGGACAAGAGTCTTACAAATCCAAGTTTATTCTGCATTCTTGTGGCTCGATGGCGGCTATCTCGTCTAGATCTTTTCAGGTAGAACTCTCTGATCTCAAGGAGACCGTCTATCATGCCGCACGGCGCCTTATCTTGCATCCTGAAGTCCTTAAGGCTGTCAAACTATGCACCGGTGATGTCGTGGCTTTGTCAAACGGGGATAATATGGACATTGTCAAGGTTGGTTAGCTTCTTGAACTGAGCCTGGCCGTCACTTGATACCTATCGGATAGGATTTCGCTATTGGAGTTGTATGGCCGTGTGCAGACGTCTCACAGGACTGTAAGTGCGACCTGTGGTCACCTAGTAGACTCGTATGTTGAACGTTATTATCTCCCAGCAATACTTGTGTCTTCTAGCTTGGCATTAACGGCTCGGCTTGAGGCTGGTAGCCGTGCTCGTCTCATTCCTTTAACTGGGTCTAAAACCTCACTCGGTGTTCCGTCTCTCCGTCAAGCGCAGGAAGCTGTCTCCGTCAAGTTACAGGAAATAGGTCCTCATGACAAGCCCACGAAGAATCGCAAGGATTGGCTCGCCCTCCTTGTGCGAGAAGTAATCAGTAAACATCTCGTCGCTATTCCTCACGCTATTTTTTGACCTGTTCGAGCAGCTGACCTTAAATTCATTACGACCCGACAAGTTATCGAAGTTCTTTACGAAGCCCGAAGACGCAGGTTTGCAGTCGCTAGCATCTCTTCATCTTCAGACGACGAGTTGGAAACCCGGCTCGGAGACTTGCAGCTTACCGACGCCTCACCAAAAGTATGGATAGCCACCTGGGATACCACCGTTGTTATCCTTGAGAAAAAAGAATTATCACCGCAAGCGCCTGAGGTGAACACCGCATGTTAGCTTTCTTAAATCCTCTGATGAAACGCGTCAGACTTCGACATCACAGCATCCCGAATCATACGATTCCGTGGGGGTCTCAACAAGCAAATAGAGCAAATTCGCGATTTACTGGAGCTTCCCCTGACCAGGCCGGAACTTTTCCGCCATTTCAGTATGCCCTACCATTCACTTGTCGGTTTTTTCCTCTTACCACTGAATAGATCTCAAACCCCCTCGAGGCATATTGCTTCACGGTCCTCCCGGGACGGGGAAAACACACTTGGCACGTGCGATAGCTGCTTCAACCAAGGCTTCTGTCCTTGTCATAAACGGCCCAGAGTTATCTTCAGCTTATCATGGTGAGACAGAATCGAAACTAAGAGACGTCTTCAACGAGGCGAAGGCGAAGAGTCCGTGCATCGTTATTCTAGATGAAGTCGACGCGTTGGTTCCTAGAAGAGAAGATTCCGCAGGCGGAGAAGTAGAAAAACGTGTGGTTGCGACTCTGCTCACGATTCTCGACGGCATCGAAGACGGCGGTCCCGACTCTGGCCGCGTCGTGGTGATAGGCACCACCAACCGCCCCAACGCCATCGACCCGGCCCTCCGTCGTCCTGGCCGGTTCGACAGAGAGATTGAAGTCGGCGTGCCCGACATCCAAGGCCGGCTGTCCATCCTACAAGTCCTCTTGACCAAGTCGCCGCATTCTATACCGCCCGCGGATCTGCTGGCCCTCGCATCGCGCGCCCACGGATACGTAGGCGCAGACCTCAGCGCGGTCGTCCGCGAGGCCGGTACGCTAGCTATCAAACGCCACCTCCTCAGCCCCTCCTCTGCTCCGCTCGAGATCACCCTGCCGGATCTCCTCGCCTCGCTGCCGACGATCCGCCCCTCGGCGATGCGCTCCCTCTTCATCGAGGCGCCGCCGGTGCGGTACAGCGATATCGGTGGCCAGGCGGAGGTCATTCGAAAATTACGAGAGTCCGTGGAATGGCCTTTGCGCCACCCAGAAGCATTCCAGCGGCTTGGGGTGAGACCCCCGAAAGGCGTTCTGCTGTATGGTCCCCCTGGTTGCAGCAAGACTGTCCTCGCACGCGCCTGCGCTTGTGAGAGTGGCGTCAACTTTGTTGCTGTCAAGGGTCCGGAGGTGCGGCGCGGTTTACTTCCTCTACCTCAATTAAATTAAAAGAACAACATGATCCGCAGCTCCTTAGTAAATTCGTTGGGGAATCAGAAAGAGCCGTCCGTGAAATCTTTCGGAAAGCGCGGGCTGTTTCGCCGTCTATCGTTTTCTTCGTGAGTGTGCCTGCCTGCATTGGTGTGATTATTCTTTGTGACCTTGACGAACGTGCACGTAGGACGAGATAGACGCCCTCGCCACATCGCGCACCTCGTCCGAATCAAATACGGGGTCCTCTCACGAGGGCGTCCTCACGAGCCTCCTCAACGAGATGGACGGCGTCCAAGAGCTCCTCGGCGTCACAATCGTCGCAGCGACGAACAGACCCGAAGCTATTGTAAGCCCCGTTTCCCCCACCCGCGTGAAGATTTCTGTCTAATGCTCCATCCACCCAGGACTCCGCGCTCATGCGACCGGGACGCCTGGACCGCATTCTCTACGTGGGGCCTCCTGACCACGACGGCCGTAAAGAGATCCTCAACATTCGCATGTCTGCGATGAAAGTCGAGGACACCGTCGACGTGGATCAAATCGCGCAGATGGTAGCTGTCACTTTTCTTCTCTTTTTCACTTGTTTACCTGTTCCTTTCACATCGTAGACCGCGGGATGCTCCGGTGCTGAAATAACCGCGCTCTGTCAAGAGGCTGCCCTCCTCGCCATGCAGCGCGACATCAATGCCCCATATGCAAGTGTCCATAATCCACCTTGGATTCACGCGCCTAACTAACGAGGTCTTCCGCCAGATTCCGACCGAGGCGTTTATCACGGCGGCAAGGGCTACCAAACGCCAAATAACGCCTGCAGTCCTGGCCAAGTACGAGCGCTGGAAGTTGGAGAATGGTATCCAACATCTATGATTTCTGAACAACAGACCACGCGCTAGTAATTCTAAAAGTAGCACTGATGCGCGTACGCGTACGCGTTCTAGAAAAAGAGCAGTGATTACGCACGATCGGTGCTGGCGATTTGGAGTGGGGATTCCGCGGATGATTTTCTCGACTGCGCCGCAATTGATGCTCCCTTTGTCTACCTCTGAAAGTGCTGTATCCCACACCCCTAGAGCTAAATTAACATCTATTTTCTGACACCGCATGTTTCATCAAGCCTGCAAGTGGCTCTCCACCCAGCCCTACCCACATCACACCCCGACATGAAATCTAGAATGTTTTTACAGTATCTTATCACACTACACCGAAGTTATTTTAGTCCAGGGTATGGCGGTAGTACTAATATAAAACAAGAAATAAATAATGTGTCCGTGGGCCAAATGAATGCAAGGTGGCGTCGAGCATAAATGCAAATGTTTAGATGAGATAGGCGTGTAAGTACAAACCCAGCATGACCGTCAAGTCCCTGGATATAGCGCGTCATTAGTCCGTCAATGCACAGCCCACATCAGCGGACGGGCTGCTAAATGTAACGTAGTCGGGGGATGGAGGTGATAAATAGCCGTCGTGAGATTAGAGGGCGCTCTAACAGCCATCGTATAGTGAATTCCTAGGGAATTCGTAACCCGCAGCGTCCCATACTGTGAAGTTCGCATTTGAGTAAGCATTTATGTGACTGTGTGTGAATGTGAGACCGTGGACAAAACTGCAAGTAGAATGACCGACTCATTAATGTAGGTCGACGTGGGCCGATTCGGTGGATTGCACGTCAAACCGTTCTTGGTACCCGCACGCTGGTAGACGCGAACGTAGTCGATATACATTTTAGACGGGAACTCCAGATGCATGTAGTCCTGTTGCTGGAAGGAGGGCGAAAGTCCCAAGTTGAGAATTATGTACTGCAACGTCTTGGTCCGAGGTTACATGTTCAGTGTGGGAAAGACTCACCATCGGTTCTTCAGATATAAGACGAGGGCCGATCTCAACTGTAGAATCCGAGCCAATGGTGGTAGAGGTAATCTTCCATGACGCTACCCCATCGCTAACCCATTCGATGAACCCTTCGTCTCGACTGTCCGGGTTCGAATACCACTCAAACCCATACGCACCATATCCCTGATCGTTGTACAGATTCGTGGGAATGAGAGTCACGGCGGAAACAGCCTGCTGGTATTGGCCACCCTTGTACGTGTTGTAGGCTGTTAACGTGTCGTCGTAGATCGTCGACGACGTGTTGTCAAACTGGTACTGGTAGTTGAAGGGAGCGACCTGGTAACTTTGGGATACCTCGCCCTGCCAGCGTGAGACATCAATTTGGTGCTCAAGAATATCGATTTCGGGAACACCACGCCCAGTGCTGGTGGAAGGGCCAGGATGATCACCTCCAGAGCAAGTGCATGCTGACAGTCGCTGACCTGGAAGAAAGCTGATTTCACCCCCACTATCGGATCCAGTAAGCGCCGCCGCTGGCTCTCCCTGTGCAGTGGTCTGATTTGGAAAGGTCCCAGTGTCACACGAGTCATAGCTGTACGGCCACATCCCTTCTGTGGTAGCACCGTAGCCTGCCCGGCCCTGTATGGAAGGTGATCAATTGAGCACGTAGAACGTGGAAAAATGCGAACAAGGTTGCCCATAGTCCAAGCACCTTAAGCGAATCTATTAATAACAGAAACAAAGAAAAAAAGTAAGAAAAGATATTCACCTGGCCACAAGCCTGGCGCATCGGCTCTGCCGGGCATACTAACGGAAACTTCGATATACCCGGTCGTGAAACAGAGTTTGTTCCAAGATGTCAACATTCCTGGGTTCGCGTCAGAGCGGTCGTAAGGCTGGATGATCAAAGATACGCACCACTCTTCCAGTTCAGGTCATGTATGTCCTCCATTGATAGAGTGATAACAAGCTTGCCATCCTTTGTTGTTAGGGCCTGGTAAAGATAGATCAGGATAACCAGGATACACCGGTGAAGGTTGGCACGTACACTGGGATCATACCACTCGAGATCTCCGGTCGGCCAGTAGTGGATATCGGCGGCCTCCCAGTAGGGGTCTTCGCCGGGGTAAAATGTCCGTCCATCTAATTCGAACTCATCACTAAAAACAAGGTTGTACTTTTTGCCGTCCAGCCCCGTTCTTGAGTACGCGGAGGACGGTGTGTCGGTGTCGATGAGGGAAGGAAGACCGGGTAAGTCGGGCACCTGGCCTGAGCCGTTTATTCCGCCGAGGTTGAAGCCGGAGGACGCTGGACGCTGGCGAGCGTAGTAGTCGATTATGGGATATCCGGCAAAGAGAGTTATGAGCCCCGTGACGAGAATGACGAGTGCACTAGCGTTTGCCCAGCCACGACCAGAGAAAAGGGTAAATGAGCGATCGAGTTTGGCGTCTCGCACAGGATCGGGATTGTGGAGGGCATCGTCCAGGTCAGGATCCTTGTCCCATAGGTACTGCGGCACTGTCGACGAGTTTGCAAACGCTGTCTTGTCTGCACCCGTTATCGAAGACAGCTCCGAGGGCGCGGCACTAAACCGGGAGGCATTATACATATCCTTGCTTTGCTGTGGGTTGTACTGCACGATTGTGAGCCTTACTGCTACACGACGACGAGCAGGATACGCACGGAATATGGACCATATGCACCACCGATGGCACCGCTGGCAACGCCCTGGGCGACACTGCTGCGCCCCTGTTGGACGTGGGCACTTGCAGCCGATGTTGAGCGCTGTGGAGGGCGAGCGGGATTGTACTGTGAGCCGCTCATCCGTGGGCTCTGCTGTGAGACGGCCGTATAGTCGGAGGAGGGTGGCATCGGTCTCCGCGACGAGTTGGCGGCCATGTTGATGTGGGTACGGTGCGAGTTGTCCGCGAAACAAACAGTGCACCAGTTATTCAATTTCCCACGCTGCTTATTGCATTGCCTCTGCTGACACACCGCTTCAAATTTAAACATACAAGTTCGCGTATTTACGGATTCACTGCCGTATACCCTCCGTCAATCACTATCTCCTGCCCGTTCATATAGCATCCAGACTGCGACGCGATGTACACGACTGTTGCCGCCATCTCTTCTCCACTGTCCCGACGCGCAAATCAGTAACCGCCTTCCATTCAAGTTAGTCTTTTAACGAATCACTTACGTTCCTGGTCTTCTCGCCGGTACGGGTAGAACGCCCTTCCCCGTCAGATCAGTTTCCTCTGGACGTATAACGGCCTGGCTCATTTCCGACTCATATACTCCAGGCGCGACCGCGTTGACCCGAACAGGAATCTTCTTCAGCGCTAGCTCCGTCGACAGCATCTTCGTCAGCGCGGAAGCAGCCGCTTTCCCACTGTTGTACGCGAACTATATTAAAGAACATGTCAGTCGAATGTTAGACGCGGAAAACATTGTCGTTACTAACATGTTCCTGTGCTAATTTCATCAGTCCGCTTATACTGGTGATGTTGATTACCGTGGATGTGTATCCAGGACGGGACTTGGTTCCAGCTTCCAACAGTCCAAGGAACGCTGTTGTCACAAAGTAGATTGAATGCACGTTGATCGCGTACACATCCGCCCATCCTTGGGCAGATTCCTCAAACAACGCCTGTCCTACCGACTCCGCGTCTTTATGTTGCGGACTAGACAGGTCGTTGAACCAGAACGAGCACGGGCCAACCTGGCCTGCACTATCATTCAAGCATCAACATACATTCCCTCAACACTGAAGAAACACCTACTTGTTGACCAAAATATGCAGCTTCCCCTCCTTCTCTTGCAGAACCTTCTTCACTTCCATAATGCTTTCCTTGGACGTCACGTCCATCTGCAACCTAAATCGATGATGAACACGCGATAAGCCTAAACGCAATCCAAACGCCTACGGAATCACAGTCCCTTTAACAGCCCCGCTGCTCACAACCTTTTCCAGAACATCCTTCCGCCTTCCAGTGATATACACCTTCGCCCCGTTCTCCGCCAGACCCTTCGCGATCATGTATCCGATACCGGTCCCGCCTCCAGTGACAACGGCCACGAGCCCATCGAGGTTGAACAGTTTCTGCGCTTGATAGTCTCCGTTTGCCATGGTAGAATAAGCTCGAAGAAAGGATCTGGAATTGGTCGACGATAATGTCTTAAATGTGCAACTGGGGAGGGGTCGACTGGATCTAACGATGGTCAGTGGTCACTATGACATCGGGCCGGTAGAGCATACCGCCATTCGGCCCGGAAACGCGGCGCGATGTGCAAGGCGCGTCAAAAGGAGCGGGTCAATCTGATTCTCAGCATCCTCAAAAATGGGCGTCAAGGTGTGGTTCAAATGATACTTGTCGTTCTTCTCATAAAGTACTTCTCATAAATGTACACAACTCGCTCTGGATCGGCACCTACAAATGCTGGTCATGTGTCGGGCAGGCTGCACGAACATGTGGCTCGATACATGGACACGAGCCAGGACTCTGCGGCTCGCACCAGCCCCTATCGCGCCGGAGACTCTCCAGCGTACTCGGAAATGAATAATGCTTGAAAAACATGCGCGTACTCGGGTAGGCGGTTCGTCGGGGATACGCGTCGACGAAACTAAGGGACTGCAACGCAGGCGTCCGGAGATTCGAGGCCACATGCCGAAGTTCTGGCGGGATATCCGACGTGCACACTCTGAACCGCAGCGTGGTCAGCAGTGGCAGACGAATACGCGTCCGGACCGAGAGGGAAGGGTGCGAAGAGCTCGCAGACAAAACACTGCCATGCTTGCGTCTGAACATCAGACTGAGCTCTTGCAGATGGCAGGATATAAGAAGCATATAGAGTACGTCTTCTATCGCTTTCGTCCCGGACGTGAATCCGTGGTGGGTATAGTCGAGGTGCGTGAGATTGTGGAATAGAGTCGGCATCCATAATAAGCGGACACCGTCCAGAGTCACGCTTCGCAGACGCGGAGCGTATCCGCCGAAGAGAAAGAACTCCTTGGAATCGTCGTCGTTGTGCGGATACACCAACCGAAGCGTCTCCAACACCTCTACACGCGCCTTCAACCGCGTCGAGCAACACTCTGAAAGCGCCGCATTCCACAAAAACGGCGCATATCTCGACAACGTGATATCCAACGATCTCCATCTGGCCATGAACGGAAGGACAAAGTACATCCTCCGCTGCACGAGCTCCGCGTCTGAATAGTAATACGACGCAGAAGGAGGGAGACGTATTCGAATACGCAGAGCGCAAGACTTGGCTCGGCGAATTCTCTCCGCCCACATCCGCTCTCGCTGATCAATCCGGATGATCGTCCACAGCCGCGGGGTCTGCAGAGCTACAGCCCGCCAGGCCCGACAGCTATGCGACACGGCCACGGCCACCATGACATCGTCTTCCGCCGCCAAGATAAACACCAGGGCGAGCAGCTCGTACGGGAGACGATGAATGGGATGCACTCTCCGTGCATGGCGCGGATACGACCTAGGATACGCGGCGAGATCACTAGTAGTAAACCTTTCTTTAGAGATTACGCAAAACGATCGATGATGAGTTAGCACGTACGGTGTCGGCATCAACAGAGATCGAACCGTGCTGAAAAAACCCACAAGGCGCCTTCTTCTCATTATGCTGCTGCCTTAGCGATCGCGTCTGAAATCCCATACTACTGCAGTGCGTATCCGAGGGTTATGGGCGATGATATACACAGCGCATACCGCACGATGCATAATAAGGGTCCCCCGGCAGTGAGACAAAGAACGTTTCGTGACGTGCTCGCAGTACTTACCTCACAGACAAAAGGAAGAGGAAAGATCCGGTCGAGAGCCTCTGGAAATGAACCAATGTCACACGTCTTGCATAACCCAGCAAGTGGAACTAGCACAATAAGGCAGGCGTCAACAAAGCAAGAGACAAATTGCTATATGCAGGTAGCACAGAGTAAGTGCCAAGTGACAGCGGCGTAGCCTTCGCGAAACGCTAGCTCAGAAGGTATGGTCAGGAGGGAGTGGGAGATGCACAGACGCAGGGCTTTTCTGGCGCGTTAAGTACGGATTGGAGTCTGCTCATGGCGTTCTTCAAACGGAACTTGTAAGCACAGCCACAGATATCAAATACAGTGTACACAGCTGGGTTAGTGCAGGTGCACACTACTTAGTGCAGGTGCACACTACTCTCCATCCTGCGTAGAGCCGTGCGGTGTGGGTACGAATACCTTTCATCCTGTGCTTAAAAGTTAACGCGGCGATGAGAGTCTGGGCACAACTTACGTATCGGTAAAAAGAATGCATGCCACACTGAAACGCCACACATTGACAACTGTGAGACTCGAACTCACGCTCTTTCGAACTAGATGGAGGTACCAAAGGACCCGCCTGATTCTAGCGCCTTAACCACTCGGCCAAGTTGCCATAATAAGAGATATCAGAGCCAAATTACCAGTTTGCCTGGATTCCTTCATACTGGCCACACTCTCAAGTCTTTAAACTTCAAGTTAAAGCAGCATAAGGATGCCAAATAACAAGGATGAGGATTTCGGAAATACCTCTCACCTCAAGTTTCCACGCATGCGACAATAAGCTACCCAAGTGTGTCCATAGTAGTTACTCATTTCAGTGTTTCTCGAATTGAGTTACATAGCGTTCCGGCTCCTTAGAAGAGTGTTTACTCCTCCGCTGACAGCAATATGCCCATATTAGTATTCAAGGAGAGCGGAGATTCACATCCCGCGCACAGGCCACATTATGGACAGACAGTCTTGATTCTAGTATTTTCATGATCTAAGAGCAGCGGCGTTAACAAGTATAGGATCTGATTTGTACTCCGCGAGCAACTAGTTTTCCTGGAATATCAGGTCGCCTCGATGATCGATCTTCCTTATATCAAGTAGGGTGCTTCCGTCGGCTCATCGTCGCTGTCAGCGATGACAACTTTTCGCGGAGGGTGCCGTTGGGTTGAGACAGATCGAGTGCTGGAGCCGAAGTAGACGCGGTTTGGGTAGCCGCGGAAGGTGCTCTGACAGCTTGACTAAGTGGAAGTTGGAAGGAAAAGGAATATTGGGAGAGAGGTTGAGAGGACTCGATGGCGCTGAGAGTAGAGAAATCTGTCTCGAAGTAGGAGCGAGCGCGTCTTTAGGAGCGGCGGCAGGAGGACGAGATCCGGATGAAGACTGTCTGAGAGATCCTGCGGATTTCTGAATGATACGCGGTTGGGATGTAGTGCTGGATGCTGATATTTTCTCTGCTTTCGGCGCCGGGGATTTCTTTTGTGCTGCGTCGCGTCGACTGTCGCAGCTCCTACCGTCGTCGGCTGACTTGGCGCAGGCTGGGCGGTCTTTCTAGCATTCTGATAGTCGAGAGCGATCTGGAGGAGCTCGGCTTTCTTGGCTTTTGAATATCTAGGAATTCTGCGATCCTTGCAGAACGCCTTGAGTTGAGTACTCGTGAGTTTATTGAGCTCATCCTCGGTCAGAACCTCCATTTTGTGGGCTAGAGACGCGTCAGATAGCGCGTATAGAGAGAAACGTCACCCACACTGATGAACGCGTCCAGTCAACGTTGATTTGTTTGGTTGTGTGTGTCCAATGGTCTTTCCTTCGACCACCATGATTTCTGCAGTCGAATTCTACAGCGGCATTGGAGGACTACATCTTGCTCTCTCCAGGTGCTCATTACCCCAGCCTGTACAGATTCTTGCCTCATACGATTGGGACCAAACCGCTTGTCGTGTCTACACCCACAATTTTCCGTCAACGTTTTGTCAGCGAACGGACATCTCTGTGTTAGCCCCAGACGACATACCGGTCGCGGATCTATGGCTTCTCTCTCCAGCATGCCAGCCATATACGACTCTCAATCCAAACGCGAAGGGCGCGGATGATCCAAGGGCAAAGTCGTTTCTACATCTCATTCAACGCGTCTTGCCCGAGATGAGTGAGGCGCGACGTCCGGACTATATGCTGGTAGAGAATGTCGCCGGATTTGAGGTCTGTCCGAACGTGGATCGTTTATAATAGCGAAGAGCTAATACCAGTCCAAGGTAGAGCTCAACCACGCGTCAGACGTTGTCTGACACTCTATCCTCGCTGGGATATCACACGAACGAGGTCGTGCTTTCGCCCTCGCAATTCGGCGTGCCAAACTCTAGACGGAGATATTATATGCTTGCCAGGAAATTCCCATTCAACGATCAACTCGTTCCTCCGTCAATCCAGACGTCGGGAATAGAGACGTATCTCTCTGCTTCGATTGGCGAGGAATACGGCATTCCTCACAAAGTCCTGCAAAAGTGGGGTCGTCTTTTCGATATTGTACGCCCGGGAGATGCCAGAAGCTGTTGTTTCACAAGAGGTTGGTATGTTCATACCTTTCGAGCGATTCAATCTTAACAGTCGCATAGGCTACACGCATCTCGTGGAACGCGCTGGTTCTATTCTTCAAATGGAGTCGACTCTAGACGCAAGTGTTATCCAAAACTACAGGGTGATGCTGAATTTCCTACAGACTATACAAGTCTTCGACAAGTTCCTAGCCGCCCAAGCTGCAGGCGATGTCGATGCAGTAAAACATACTCGCGCCGCTCCGTCTCAGATACTTTGCGCCAGAGGAGCTACTACGATTATTTGATTTCAACCCCACTGAGGAGGAGGAGCACTTTTTCATTTCCAGACGACATCTCACGCAAATCACGATACAGACTGATAGGCAATAGCGTCAATGTGCGGGTCGTGAGGACCTTGATCGAGTATCTACTCACTAGCACGGATCTTTTGGGACAATGATGAGTGATGTGGCGATCCTATTTGAAATATCGTCGGCTCTTGTCCTCTCTACTCCACCACTCTTGAATCTATAACCTCTGTGCTTGAAACACGTCCCATCCATACCGCCGGACCGTGCGCAGTTGACGTCAGCACAGTACGTCCGTTCGACATATCAACTTGTGGAAAGCTCGTAAATCCATCATTGAGTTCGTCGAGGCTTGGTGTGAGAAGGAGAAAGCAGAAAGCGAGGCGCGCAGATATTCAGACGAACGGGTCCATCTTGTATTCGTATCACTCGTCATCAAATCCTGCGGACACATAACGGCACTCCCCTGGCTCCCAGCCATCCCCGCCAAATACAACAGTCGCTCCCACAAACCCAGCCCCGTAATGCAGATCCAAAAACGGCACATTGGCACCTGCGCCTTCAGGTGGTGTACGATTCGACGTGGACGTGAGGAACAGCGCGCTAAAGTTGAGCGCCATCGAGGGGGAAAACGTAGCGGGCGGCGGCGGTACAGAGGACATCGGCCGCCCGTACGCGCCCAGTTCAGGCTGCGAATTCGCATGGGGCTGCGGGAGATGGCCGCCGACGCGCCAGAATAGATTGCAGACGCGTCGTGTATGCGTCATATATGGATACGGTCTTTTCAAAGCGCCGATGATGGACTCACTTGACATGCTGTTGACATGTCTCTTCCCACGTACTGCTTTCCTTCATCATACCACAACGTCCGTCGCTCCCAACAGCAATGCGCAAAGTCGTTCAAGTCTTCAAGAAATCCCATAGCGGGAGCCGTGGATCTACTCCTGCGATCAACTGGAAAGGACTGGAGTGGCATCGAGATGTTGTTGAAGAGAGCCGAGAAATGCCTGGACGGAACCCCATTCAAGACTCCCGTCGCCGCGATTAATGTGTTGGTTGCTCTTGTTCATGTACGTTAATTCCTAACGTTCCGCTGCTTGTCGTGAGCTGATAAATTCCAATGTAGGATGTTGGCGATCGCAGTGAGGATATGCGCGACATGATATCCCTCATACAGAAGCGCCTCGAGACCATCAACGCCGCACTAGTACAGTCGGGATACGAAGTCGCAAAAGAACGCTCGAATGAGTTTGCCAAGTACGTCGTAACTGCGTGCAGTTGATACAACCTCATATTCGCCTCAGAGTCCTTGTCACACAAATCTCTAAACTTCACGAGAGGGCATCGAGGTCCCTTTTGAACCGCACCTTGACTAGCGACGACGATATCAGAGAACTCAAGAGGGTCTTCCAAGAGTTGGAAGCAAGCACAAAGGACTTTCATGTGTGTATCTGCTTTGCCTACATACCCATCCATCCTAAAACTCTGGCTAGCTCGCCATATCCCTAAGTATTGAGCGCAATAGCGCCGCCATCCTCTCCTCTCTCGAGCAACACCGCCTCGATAGCTTGCCCCGGTCTCGTCACGCCCGCTATGATGCCGATGTCAGTTCTGAGGCAGTCGGTGTCACACGCGATGAGTGTACACCTGGGACGCGTGTCGAGATCCTTAAGCGCCTAGTTGAGTGGGCGCGGAAACAGTCCTCCGAGAATTCGGCATCCATATACTGGCTGAACGGTTCGGCCGGGACGGGAAAGTCAACGATTGCATACTCGGTGTGCAAGTCTCTTGATGCTGTAGATCCAAACATCCTTGGTGCTTCCTTCTTTTGCTCCCGACAGCTCGCAGAGTTGAGAGAGCGAAAACATATCATCCCTTCCATTGTGTACCAACTAGCCCGCTATTCACGCTCCTTTGCTACTGCCCTTCTCCAAGTGAATTTAGATTCCGCCGATTCCTCCACTAGGCAGATGAAGGATCTCCTTGTTGAACCATGGCAGAAATCAGCAAGTGACCACCTTCCTGATTTTCCCCCTTGTCTCGTGGCCGTCGACGCTTTGGATGAGGTCCGAGGTGGCTGGGAATTCTTGAGTGAGTTGATCTCTACTGTTGAAGCAGGCAGATTAAAGGGACTTAAATTCCTCATCACAAGTCGGCGAGAGCCAAACTTGGTTGCAAGGTGTACTGCCCTTACCTTCGACTTTGTCTGCCATCTGGAGGAGGTGACCAGAAATAATGTTCAGCGCGACATTCTCACATTTCTATCTGCAACACTTTCTGATCTCTGTGGTACACCTCAACTCGAGGTTCTGGCAGAGAGGCTGATGGACTCTTTGTCTACGCTGCCACGGCAGCCAGGTTTACTGTGGACTTTCGATCAATTCGTCAGTCACAGGTCACACGGCCCAAAAAAGTCCTCGGAAAAAATCGCGATAAATCAAAAGAAAAATATTTGGCCAAAAAATTGATCAAAAATTCGAAAAAAAGTGACGAATTGAACGAAAGTCCACAGTATCTCACGAGGTTATGGTGCTGAGCGCCTTCAGCAGCTAAATAGTCTACTAGAGGCCTGGCCCAAGCATTCTGATAGTGTTGATGTCCTTCCTGTGGATCGACTATACAGTCAAGTACTGCAAGAGGTTTTCGCGCCAGCTGGAGAAACACTTAGCTCCAGTCGTCTCAAAATCTTATATACTATTCTATGTGCAGAAGAGCCAGTATCTATTCCAGTGCTCAGTGGTCTCTCTACCTGTGATATGCATATTGTGAATCCTGTTATTGAAGACCTTCATGCTGTGTTATATGTATCAAATCGTGATAATCGCATATACTTATATCATAAATCATTCTATGACTTCATGTGTGACTCAGAGAGAAGCTCGACCTACATATGCAATACTGTTACTCAGCATGCTTTGCTTACTCAAGAATGCTTTACTATTATGAAGTGTGATCTGTGCTTCAATATTTGCAACCTTTTGGCAACCTTTCATCTTCTTTCCTCCTTGATTCTGAAGTTTCAGATCTTATAGAGTGTATTAATAATCACATTGCACCCCTTCTTCATTATGTCTGTCCTTGTGTCTGTCATCACTGGGCTGAACATCTTGATCACAGCTTACATGATGTAACAGTCCAAGCTGCAGTTATAACAAAATTACGATCATTTTGTGATGACCAACTTCTTTTCTGGATTGAGACTATGAACATCATTGGTCATGCGAGTGAGTGCTTGATAGCGCTTAGAATTGCATATGAGACTCTAAAAGTTATAAGTTTTTCAAATGTCACAAAGCTGCTTCCAAATACTGAGTATATACAGCAATGTGAAACAGAAAATGAGGTGGCTACTATATTATTATGCGACTTGGAAGATATCTGGAACTTTGCAACAGCATTCATTACTAATTCTCTTGGAGCATCAACACCTCATCTATATATCTCTGCACTTGCTATCTATGATGGAGAGTCAAAGCTTCTACATAGATGGAAAAAAGGCTTCATAGGCCTTCCAAGATTGTTAGGTCGAAGGAGAAGAGAATATCTGTTGACTACAATTATAAAGCACAATGATGCAGTCATCTCTGCCTTGTTCTCACATGATGGTCAGCATATTATCTCTGCCTCAAGTGATAAGACAGTGCGGATGTGGAATGCAGAGACAGGTAAGGAGGAGCTGAGACTGGAGGGGCATACAGATTGGGTCCTTTCTGCCTCGTTCTCACATGATGGCCAATACTGTACTCTTTCGACCGCATTTTCACATAACGCGTCACGCGGGCCTGTGAAGCGAAGATCCAGATATAGCATACCGCATCACGGACCCCAAAAGTTGTTAGTGTTCGCTTAAATAGGCAATTTTTTCGCTCCAGCTAGCGCCGGAGCCTCCATATCAAGCTTTTTCTATAAAACTTTAGGTTTATAAATCACTTTTCCTTGATTATATGTTCCTTATTAATATTTTCCTTAGCTCCTACAAGTCCACAAGCTTGGACTGTTCAAGAAGAAGGCTGATTAGTCTCTCTGCATCAGGAAAGACTTTTATGGCTACCATCTACATTGATCTCTGCTCTTTGTACTCTTTGCTGTCAACTTGTCATTTCACGCTCAGGTGATCTTACTATTGATTTTTCAGATACTCATCTTGGTAAGAATTGGAAGGAGTGCTATATAGGTTAATTTTATTCTACAAGTTTCCAGCAAATTTTTCTGATATTTTTCTGTAAATCTTATAAGCTACAATTACATTATTACAGCCTACTGTACAGTTTCAACCATAAGTATCACAGACACCCGAGGCCTCACGCGAGAGCTCTTGATGATGTTGTCTAAGAGTTCACTCCTACAAGCCTTAAGGCACTGTGCAAGTTTGAGAGGAGTGAAGGCACCCTCCGTGACGACGATGGAAAGAACATCGAAAAGCGCACAGAGAAAGGCAGCATAGCGCAGCCGCCAATGTTCTTGTGGTGTAATGTCATCCTTGGATGCAGGTTCCATTACTTGCAGATATGTCCGCACATCACAGTCAGGTTCTGGGTATGCTACAAAAGATCAGCTTCTTCACCGAGCAGGCCTACAATCGCTGCTGACAGTAGCCTTCTGGTGAATCTTCTTCTCTGAGGGTCAGCATTAGAACAAAAAAGTGCTGCCCCAGCTCTACCATGAGTCGCGACTTTCCGGTTCCGGATGATTGGACGAATGGATGGAATAGCATTGGCGTACAAATTCGTGTCGCCAATAACTTGTTCGATAGCCTTCTGAACAGTGGTAGAGTCACCTATATATGTGCCTGCGAAAGCGTCGAGAATCGCTTCAGGGAGACGACATGGATCAGTATCGATTCCGACTGTGGAAGAGTCACTGACCGGTTCCTAAGGAAGTTTTCAAGAGATATGAGAACGGATACGCATAGGTACGCAACATTACTCACGACCACCGTCAGCAGCAGGTAGTGAAGGGCCCGGCTTTTGCTTTTCTATTGACCAGATATGGTCAGTGGCAGTCACTCCTAAGCGCAATGCAACGCAGAGTCTCACCTGCAAGGCAACGCCGCAGGACTTCGCGCGCGGCCTTGTCGTAGTTACGCGACTTAAGGTGATCCCGGAGGTCATTCATACGCAACGCTACAATGGTAGCGAAAGACGAACTGATGTCGAAAGTGCGGTCCGGGACTTCGCCAGCCAGGCTGAGAAGCACAAGGTTGAGCATGTGGTCGTTGCCGTTCAGCGCGTTGTCGATAGCGGTACCGAACATGCGAATTATGCGATAGTAGGGCGCGTTAGGATCTGGAACGTTGTTAGGATCGTCGAGGTCCATACTATCCATGATGGAAGTGTGCAGAAGGAAAACGTCACAAGGGTGTCACAGCAGTGCGTGACTGTTCAGCTGGGCGCACACTTTGCAGCTCGGTCTCATGGTGTGGTATGAGGGAGAGCAGTACGTGGGAAGACACATGGCAAGCATGTCCATCATCGGCGCTTTGATCTCGCCATCTATAACGCGTCTTCAATCTTATCTGGCGCGTCGCGCATCCGACCCATCTCCCGCTACCGTCGACAGAATAACCACCACGAACCCGGAGTGGTATTGTGTTGTGTATGCAGGACAAGAGCTCAGCGTCTGCCTCAGACGCGCTTTGCCGCCCTCGTAGGAGGAAGACACTCCAGGCCATTATGGAAAGTCATTCCAACTTGAATGATCCTTCAAGTCCTGTTCAAGTCTATCTATCTATCACATTGATATACTACAGATTAACAACGACAGTCTACTATAATGTCCCAGAAATGTAACGTCCCTTATATAATTGTCCTTTTGCACTTCAAAGTATCGATAAAAATATCCCTGCGACTGCCGCCACAAGAAGTGTCCTGTTCGCCGCAACAGACAAAGCGCCATCTGTCGTCGTCGAGCAGACGCTTCCGTCCAGTTTCGATTTTGGGACGATAACCTAGTGTAACAGAGCATCAGAAAGAGCAGACGCGTATTAGATCGTGTGACGGGCTTACCTTGGGCAATCCACTGCTTGCCGTGATAGACAAATCGCCACTGCTCGAATCAACTGTGTACGTATTGCATGACACGACGTCGACGACAGTGTCGCCCTTGGAGAACAAACTGGCCGAACTGGGGATGCTCCATGATGCAGAGCCTGAAGAACCCGCATTGGTCAACAGCGTCAAGAGAGGTGGCTTGGAGATTGCCAATGTGCTCTCGTCAGATTGGCCGATGAACTTGGACTGTGACGAATCACTGAGTACGAAGACTAACACAGAATGATTGGCAACTTACAGCAGTACTCGTAAAGTCCTTGTTGACACTGATGGCCAATTTCCTCGCAGCATTCAACGAAGTGACGTGCTCTACAAGCGGCTTGCTAGTCTCGTATCCGCTGAACCACAGACTAAGCGAACAGCTTGGTCAATGACAATCCAGAGACAACGGCAAGGTAACTTACGCCTCGCGATTATACGGATCCTCGCCTCCCGTGTAACCCTGCTCTTGTCCATAATACAAGATGGGAATAGCATCGTTGATGAACGTCCAAGTGATGGCGTTTTTCACCAATCCGTCGTCCGTAGTATGAGACTGGAACCGCGCCTGATCCTGATTCTCCAAGAACGAGCCAGCCGTGAAGAGTCCATTCTTGAACGCGCCCTGTCCTGCAGTGTACTGGGTGGCCAAGTCGGACATGGAACCAGACGTGGTGTTGAAGGCCCGCGTGAGAGGATACCATGTGGGGTAATCGAGAACATTGTCGAGGACCTCTGTGGAAAGAAATGAGTTCTTGATGGACGCGATTGTAGGACATTGACCGTACCAGTATAATTAGCAACATAGCTGGTATCACCGTTCAGGACCTGGAAATGTTTATACGCTAAATATAGAGTTGGCACAATGGGCTTACCTCGCCAATCGTGAACACCCCGGCGGAAGAGGCGAAAGCAGGCCAGAAGTCCTTGCGAACATGTTTCACGGTATCAATTCGAATACCGTCGACGCTGTATTCCTTCACGAGATTCCCAACCCAGTCGTTGAATATTTGAGCAATGGTAGAGTTCTCCGTGTCGACATCAAGTAGAGGCATTGAAGCATCGCCAAGCCAGCACTGCTCGACGTCCGTCTGGTTGTTATAGTCGGTTATGAAGCACTCTGGGTGGAAGTCCGATGATGCTGAGAGGGGGAGAAGGGAAGAGTAGTCGAATGTTTGAGGAAGGGAGGCGCCGGAAGGGTTGGCGACGAAACTGTAGAATTAGCTTGGAGTAACGGAATGTGTTTTTAAACGTACTGGTTCACGACAACGTCGACCATCAAGTACATGCCCTTGCCATGAAGAGCAGTCGCCAAGCTCTTGAGATCGTCAGCGGAGCCGAAATTGGAGTTTAAAGAGTTAAGGTCCTCTGTCCAGTACCTAGAAATAACCAATGAGTCGTTGGATGCGCGCGTACAGTAAATACGCACCCATGATAGGCAAAGCCATTCGCCGTCTCGCCGTCTACATTTTTGACAACAGGCGAGATCCAAATGGCGTCAAAGCCCATGCCCTTGATATAGTCCAACTTGTCGATAATTCCTTGGTACGTGCCTCCACAGTACTTGCGGTCCTCCGAGTTACACGACGCAGAGGAGTCTTTGACATTATTGAATCTATCCGTTACAAGCTGGCAAAGAAAGGCATAAGCAGTCTTGGATGATGGACAAGAGACTTGGACGAACTTGGTAAATGGAGCGGGACTTCCAGTCATCGGCAGACGCAGCAAACGCGGCGGGTGCGAGAAGCGTAAGCGAGAGTAATGTTGATAATGAGCGGACCATGATGGCGAAATGAAAGAACGAATTACAGGCAGAGTGCCTTGTGTAAAAGAGGTCTCGTCGTAAGTAAAGAAAGAGGGTGGAATTGTTGATGGAGCTGCGGCCTAAGGAGCCCGATCTCCGTGCATCATGTAATTATTAGTTTATTTTTGGTTTTTCGCACTGGCTCTGGCTCCTGTCCAAGCATCAACGTTCAAGCAGAATCTCTTAGTATTGCCGAAGAGAGGCTTTAGCTGTCGAGCGCTGAATGGACGACCGTTTGTGAGAGCGGTCATGGCAACCGCTCATCCGCCACATGCAAACCGTTATTACTGACGAGCATGCTTGTGTGGCGCTCACAGCCTTGATGGATGTGGTTTGAGTGGTCATTTCTTTCTGGAATTTCCCATTGGTTCGCGCACTTCACGACTGAGTAAAGTTCTCGACGCGTGTTCATATAGTGAATCCAAAGGAAGCGCAAGAAAGACCGAGCGACGCGACTATACGACGCGCTTTAGCGACGGGTCCAACGGACTTGAGCTTGAACCCGAGCACGTCCTAATTGCCTGTTCTCGTGACCCTTCAATAGACGTTCATGCCCATTCTCGTCCATACAGCCCTGAATGCGTATTTTCACTAGGATGTACTGCTATACATCCACGTAGGGGACCGTGCAAGAAAGGGTGTACGATAAATCTCAGCATAAATGGCCTGCAAACCAACATTCAAGTTCTAGGTGACATTTTCGACTTCCTCCAGAACCGGACCGAACCCACCGATTAGATAAGGGCATCGAGTCAAGTTTTCTAAACTTCAACTTGATCATCGACCACATCTTTTCCATGTCTCAACCAACACTCTGGCTTCGCTGCGAAAAGAAGGAATTCGAGAGACGCGCCGCGCTCTCCCCTTCCGTCTCCAAAAAGCTCATCGATGCCGGGTTCAAGATCTTCGTCGAACGCGACGAACAGCGAATCTTTGATGATTCCGAATACGAAAAGTAAACAATCTCCTTCTCAAAACCGTGTCAACTCCTTTTCTAATGATATCCGCATAATAGAGTCGGCTGTGAACTCGTAGAAAACAACTCCTGGCCCTCCGCCCCGACCAATATCCCCATCATCGGCCTCAAGGAGCTCCCAGAATCAACGGATCCCCTCCCCCACACCCACATCCAGTTCGCGCACTGCTACAAGCAACAGGCAGGCTGGTCTGCAGTGCTGTCGCGTTTCCACCGCGGCGGAGGCACCCTATACGATTTGGAGTTCTTGAATGACTCGAACGGCAGACGTGTAGCAGCTTTCGGATATCACGCAGGCTTCGCTGGTGCCGCCGCGGGCGCGCTGGCTCTCGCGTCGCAAAGGAAGGGTGAGAAGCTCGGGCTGCTCACGCCCTATGAAAACGAGGACGCGATGATCAGCAGCGTCAAGGCCGTTCTGGGCGGGTCTGGTAAGGGCGTCAAGGCTCTGGTCATCGGCGCCCTCGGCCGATGCGGTCGTGGCGCTGTCGATCTGTTCAAGAAGATCGGCCTGGATGAGTACGCGTCTTTTACACTCCTTTACGCCGAATGCGCTAATCGCTGTTAATTGTAGTGATGACATCTTGAAGTGGGATCTTGACGAAACCGCCAAGGGCGGCCCCTTCTCTGAGATCCTCGATGTAGACATTTTCGTCAACTGCATCTATCTCAGCTCCCAGATCCCCTCATTTATCACCCGGGAAACCATAGCTGCTGCTGGAAAGACCCGCAGACTCTCAGTGGTCGTCGATGTCAGCTGTGATACCACGAACCCCTTCAACCCCATTCCCATATATTCCATCAACACCGTTTTCTCGGAACCCACCGTGCCAGTGGAAGTTGGGTATGACCTATAACTTGCATCAAGAAGAACTCCGCTGACGATTTCGTAGACCCGGAAACCCACCTCTCTCAGTGATATCTATCGACCACCTCCCGACGCTCCTTCCACGAGAAGCCTCAGAGCAGTTTAGCTCAGACCTCCTTCCGTCACTCTTGAAGTTCCCGGAAAGTGAAACCGCTCAGACGTGGACAGAAGCCAAGGCGCTGTACGAGAAGAAGTTGAAGGAGGCTGTTGTTGCTGAAGGTTTGTAAACTTAAAAGAGGTCTTATAGATGACCCAGAGTTTGTATATTAGATGTGCTTCGAGTCCATCGTGGCCGAAATATGTACGCGTTCGACTTAGAACCTTCCTTTCTGTGAGAGCATCGTCGGAATCTTGAAGTTGAACTGGTCCAACACTCCGCAGTGCTCTCCTGTACAACTTCTAGCTCTTCAGCGATGCTCTTCCATAAAGGAATGCTTGCGCCCACCTCCTCCCTGCGGCAGATTGTTTTGAAACGGCAAAACGACTGGCAGGTATAGTGTATTTCGTAGAAAAAAGTGGATATTGTACAGATGTAGAGTGTATTACTTGATGCATAAGGTAGTAGTAGACGTCCGCTAGATAGCAATAGCAATCAATCATAGATAGGGAGCGGCATAAGCCTAGAGAAAAACAAAATAAGCACCCTGCGCGCTAGCACTAATAAGCACCACCACTCACCGATCGGCATTGAACAAAAAGTTGTTCGCAACATCCTCACCCTCCAAGAATCGCGTCGGATACAAAACTGCGCGCACCCACGTCAGTTCACAGAAAGATCTAGAGCAATATCGATAATCCACGAACCAAGATGCCCACACAACTCGCCAAGAAGCTTCTCCATCTCCTCCCTCTCTCCCTTCGTAAAAGGCTCGACACCTCTAGTCGCACGACTGCGAGACCGACTCGGCTCTTTCTCCAGACCCGGGGTGCTGCTCATCTCAGGGTCCGTAGTCGTGTCCTCATTCGGATGCACACCATCATCTACTAGATGCTCAGCAAGGTTTTCGCCCGCGTCAGAAGGTGCATTCTCATCGCCAGTCTCCGAAGGAACTCGTCCGACTGCCTCCGGCGTGTTCGAATCCCGAGGCTAATCGATATGTCAGTACCGGAAAATCAAGAAAATAACGCAGCACTGACAGGCTTATTTAGCCTTTCGTGGTGCATCACAAATTCTTTATATTGTTTCCACGTCGTGACCAAGTCATCCGGCACGGCATGGAACACTTTCCGAAATATTTCCGTCTGTTCGGGGAATTCAGTCATCAGCTTTGTTGGTGAATATAGGCGAAATCGAAGAACATACATTATAAACTGCACACGCCACCCACACTTCTTTCCAAAAAGAGTCGGACACCGGGTCTTCGAAGGCGTCGGGATCCACATGAGGTCGTTTAGCTGTAACAGTCCAAGTCTTACTCCCTAGTTTACTAGTCAAGTGTCTCCGTATGGTAGAACGAGCTCTCGGAGCCGCACGTTCCTCTTCGGTAAAACCATCGACACCTGAGCGTGAATGAGGAGGCTGATCGTCCGTTTTCGCCGACTTCGACGCGTCGGCAGGCGCCCCGAAAAGATCGCCATTCGGTGTCCGAGGCTGGGCGGGCGCGCCATTGCTGGATGCATAGCTGGCTCCTGCTTCGCTTTCGCTCTCTTGAAGTTCGGAATGGGATTCATAACCGTCTCCGGAGGCTAACAACTGCTCTTCCACGATCTTTTCTTCCAAAGTGGGAACGACAGCCGAGGCAAAGCCTGGGACCTGTTCGCCTTCGCGAGAGAATGTTTTGCGTTCTTCGTGCAGGGTCTCGTCTCCAACATCAGCCGCAGCCTCTCTGTCAATGTGCAATTTGTTTAACACTTTGCCGCCCGTTGTTGAGCCAGCTTCCCCCGATCCATGGACCACTATTCAATCATGAGTCCACGTCAAAAAAAATTCAATAAATCTCACCCTGTGCAACTCCATCGAGGCCAGTCCGTAATAAAGAAGCTGTCGCAGTCTGATGAGAGGGCTTCACTTTTGTGACACCACCTTCCACACCGTACTGCTGTTCAGCATCGGGATCCCAAGGTTCTTGTTCGTGCTCAGGTTTGACGGGGTCATGGGCCATCAGGTCGTCCTCATAGCACGCATCAACATCAATGCCAGCATGTTCCTTCATCAACCTGACTCGCAGGGTGTGTGCGAAACGTCCAACCTTAAAAGGTTTTCCAGCCATAGTACTGCAATCGGTTAAGCCAACGCCGGATAAACACCAAAAGTACTGACCAATCAATCATGTCTGTATCGCGAATCACAGCAGCCAATTCAGAGTCACGATCCCCCTCTGAGATCGTTCGTTAATATTAGCGCTCCCTATGATTGCTAGCCGGTCATCGACAATGCACACTTTCCCGTGGATGTAGACCTGATATAGATGAGCGACATCGAGCGAGTATAAGACTATCGAACATACCTGTTCAGTGGTAAGGATGTCTCTAAGCTTGCCCCAGTTACGGAGAGAAAAGACACAAATGTAATCGTCAGGATCGATGCCTTCTTTCCTGAGTCTAGAGAATATAGAGTTTGGACCACGGACTATTGTACGGTTCTGACATTCGAGAATAATGCGAATCTGGACAGGCCCGCATGAACGACCAAAAATATGACTTTATGGAGAACGTACCGAACTGCCATCACTATGTTCAACAGGGAAGGCAAAGCCGGGTAGCAGAGGAATCACGATGCAACACTTCCAAGGCGTGCGGTCCCGATGAGCGCGTATTATACGATGCACAAGGGCGTCTCCAATCTTGTTCTCGACCTTGACATCGTTTACGACAGTCCTTGACACGCTTTAGGACAAAGGTGATACTTCAGCAAAGAACAAACTCACGACGTTATGAAGAACTGGTTTTCGATGTAGACGAAGTGCTCCGACATCTGAATGGCTAAATCGCTCGAGGTGTCAATTCATGTTTCACACGGAGAAATGAATGACCAACCCTTCAGATATGCATTCTGAATGGAATGCTCAGTTTTGTCGGGCGTCCCAAGAGACCAAGGTCCTGCCGAACGACAGATCTGCATTTCACAGGTCCCCGTCAAGCCCAACTGAGTCAACTCTCCAGGCCTAAACTCTGGGGGAGGCAGCAAGAAAGGCATTGCACGAGAATGGTTCTATGACGCCATGAGTGGAACTGAGGACCCGAATGCTCTCCTGGACGTACCTTGATTCGTAAAAGATAGTTCCATCTAAACGCGCGCAGTGTTAGCGAGATCATGCACAACTTTTTTTTAGAAACGTACCTCTGGACGAAATGACGAGCAAGATCTCGGGCAGGTTGTCCTACGACTTGCATACCAACATCGTGCCTAACATAGTTGAATACCTACAACAGGCAGAGGGTTGGAACAGGACGAACCAGGGCATCCTCGGGACTTTCGTACGGTCGTACATATCCTCTTCAGGCTTGGCAAGGGTGTGGAAGTCCAGCACACGTGCATTACTATAATCCTTGCCTGGCCAAATCTCAGAGCTTTCTGTGTCCTCTTGGTCATCAGTAAGAACGTGCTGCGGCGTATCCCACCTGGCGATTGTGAGTACGAACTAGGTACTATCGATGTTTCGCATACCGTCCGAAGCATAGATCAAGTCCGCCCATGAAGGCGATAGCTTGATCAATGACGCACAACTTCTCATGCTAAAACTTGGATGAGGATAATGATTTGCGTTTGTCTTACTTCCACGTACATGTGCCCAATAGAAAGTACCAGTTTGGAAGTGTGAGGGCGACCTCTGAACCATGATGTTTGGATGCAATGATGACATGCGCTGTTTAGTATAACTACCACGCCAGTTAATTGGGTGTTAGGTGGACATCAAGAACAGGAACTGACTTGCTATCGGTGGGGGTCGTGCGGCTCGAAACTTCCTTGCTGAGCAGGCTATCAGCAATAACTAACGTAGCCTGACGAAATTGTCGCTTACTAGACAATGATGAAAACTTTGACACCCTCTTTAGCTTTCCTCTCAAGAAGATGATCAAGCCGGTAGCGGTCCTTGTTCGGACGTCTGAGTTGCAGTTCTGTGGAGTCTGCATGAACGACGAGATGGGTTGATAAGTAGAATAGACTGACCGGGTGACAGCCACCAGTCATGTATGTATATCGTTTCTCGAGCAAGCATGACGGCCCGGGACAGATTCCAGAAGTAGTCGCGCTGTCGTGACATTTAACCACACGATACAAGTCAAATAGAAATTATACGCACACCATCAACTAGCCACTGAGCAGCGACATTGAGTCTGATTGGAGAAAAACTGTCGAACCTGTTGGTCCCAGTATAGTGCGAGGTTGCGGCGACACGCTCGAAGGCAGTGATCCATTGCAGCATTTGCCTCTGCAGGTCTCAATTAGCGGCTGTAGATTCACGCACAGTATGGACGAACCTCGTTGCGAGCATACAGCTTCAACCTCATCTGAGAGTTGGATATGTAGAACGTATGCTTCGACACGTCCTGCGCGGTCTTCCGTTTCTTCTTCTTGTCTGCCCATGGCTGCTCGGTATTTCCTGGATCCTCCGGATGATCAGAAGCAGCTAAAGGGTTCATGTGCGTCGAGGGATCAAGCATGGGTGCAGGTGCCCTAGAAGAAACAGACGAAGAGGAGGAGGAGGAAGAGGCCCTGGGAAGAGCGGGAGCTCCATTGGGGGCAGATGAAGGGAAGTGCTCGCTCTGATTGCGGCGGAATGCGCGACTGAATTTGCCCTTGATTGATCCTATCAAGGACATACGCTCCCCGTCCTCGAAGGTATCTACTCGGTTCGCATGTCCGTTCGGTTCTTCCTCGTGAGATGTAGTGTCAACATGAAGAAGGTTCAATCCTTGTCGATAGTAGCGTTTCGGTCGCTCTATCTTGAAGTCAGAGTCCAATAAGAAGCAATCCCACACGTTTAACTAGATGAAACGTCAGTTAGTTGTGGATATAGTACATGAACCGGTTACCTCTCCAGGTTCTTCGAGTGCAACAAGATAACTTTCTCGTATCGCGCACCATCTTGACTCGTGTTTGGCTCGCCAACCGGCGCCCTTGCGGCCGAACCCGCTATTCTTGTCCATCGGTTCAATTCGTAAATAACCGGCCTTGTACTGTGCACCGCCAGAATGGGACAAGTTCATTGATAGCGCGCTTATTTCCAGAAAGCCGGCGAGACGGTTCGAAGCAGGATGGAACATCTAAATAACGCGTAAGTTCTGACCATTGACAGCAACTTGAAAACTTACAACTGCACGAATGAGATCAAGAAGGTAATTTTCCATTGCTTCGCGCTGCAGACGAGCAAAGTCTGCATGTCCGACTTCTCTACCTTCCTTTTGAAGGAACTTGAAATATGGCAGACCTAGACCGGATTAAAAACGCCGACACAACAATGAAAGATGCTTACTAGTCTTTGGGAACTCGGGCATCTTCTCGACATTGCGGCGATACGCGTTCGAAAGACTGTAATGGTAGTGGAGGGAGATGAAGTCACGTAGTTGTCGGTAAACTACCCATCGCGCGGCACCATTAGCGTACTCGCATTCGATGCGAAACACGGATTTGTGGCCGTGTAGAGGATGTAGGCTGTCGGTTATGCGAATTCGGAGACGATGGAAGAGGATGGGGATGCGACGCTGGTCGTACTCATCCCGTTCGAACCAGAGGCGGAGCATGAGCGTCGATAGACCGCCGGTGATGAGCTCGTCGGTAATGTTGACGGCATTGGACGTGACGGCGGACGGCCCGGAAATCACTGGGCTCTTGCCGTGCGGGAGAGCGACATTGGGAATGAGAGAGCGAAGCCTTCCCCACTTTGGGGGGCCTATTGACTTGCGATCGGGCGGTGAAGACGAGGCGCGTTTTAAACCTGACGGCGGCAACTTTGACACTTCCTCAGAATCTGTATGGTTCTGGTCTGTGGATTGTGGAGCCGAAGGCTTGTCGTCAAAGTTGAAACCGTCCTTCTCTTCCCTTGGCGAGTCGTGGAACCACTTGAGTGGATTCCAGCTCTCGTCTATAATCTTGCTCTCCCTTTTCTTTCCCTTCTTGTCTACCACGCCATTACGGTTCTCGAATGCGTCGCGAAAGTCGGAGGGTGGCGAGAGAAAGGGAAATTCGCCCTGCTCGTTGACCGTGTCAGTGATCATCTCGTTGGTCTCTTGCTTGGAATTGCTGCGCGATCCTGCGGGTGAATTTGGCGTAGAATAGCTGTAGGACAGCGAACGCGGCGGTCCTGTCCTCATCGAGGGCGTCATTGGTGGAGTTTGGAAATGAGCGACACGTTGTTGCGGCAAATCGCGACTGGGCATACGCGGTGTCGGACTAGCGGAACTCGAGGAGGCCGCGCCTCCGTCTGAAATGCTTTCCGTTGCATGTCCATCCGCCTTGCCGTGCTGCACAGCTTGGTTCACGACGTCTGCAAGGTGAATCGTCATGGTTCCCTGCTAGACAACACTGGGAACCCAGTCAAATAGCCTGCTGAAACAATAGGAAATGCGGAGAATAAAAAGTGGGATAACAAGAATGAAGGAAAGTGGGAAAGCTCAGGCTAACGTGATCAACTTGAATTTTGTAGTTGGGTCGCTACGTCACCGCGATCAACGAGGCTCCTACTTTTGATGCTCCTTGACTTTTATTCCCAAGACCGGACCCAAACGCAACCTGCACGACCTGAAGGAATATCACGGCATCGGCCTGCAGAGTTGCTTACTGTGTTTCGCTTCAAGCTGACGCGCGCCGTTGATGACGCTAACATTTTACCACCTTCTCAGAACGGTTTCCGCCACCTATCGTAGGAATAACAATATCTTTATCCTGAGCACCCTAATAGAGCAGACACGAGCTAGAGGCAAAACGCTATATGTCGCTTTCGTTGACATCTCGAACGCGTTCGCGTCAATGAATCATGGCTGAAGCTGGTCAACTCACCAGCCAATATTTCGACTGGGTTCGTATGCTCTATGCGAAATGACCTATTTCGTCAAAGCCGATGGATACATCTCTGATGATTTTACAGTAAGTCTTTGTGCTGAGTGCCGCCGCTCATGGGCGACCCTGCTTCGCCAACACTCTGGAATATCTTCCTGTCCACTCTCTCACTACCTCTCGACGGCCCTTCTCTCCACATCTCGAACACGCTGAAGACCTCATTGTGCTTTGAGAGTCGCATGTGGGGCCGCAGGCTCATCTCAATTCGCTTTCCAATTAGAGCGCGGGCAAGTCCTCCATGATGGTCTTCCGCTCCTTCAACAAGGCTATGGAGCACTTCACCTTCGACGGCATCCCCATCCCATTAAAGCGCGAGGAGACCTACGTCGGCGTCACCTTCAACTCAACGCCGCGCAACATCTTTGCAAAGCATTATAAAGACAAGGCGGAGGTCGCACAATCGTGCGCTTATGGAGGTCTTTTCGCCCTCGAGCTGCACGTCGGCCGTGGAAATATCCCCCCACAGAGTCCAACTCTATACCGCTCTGGTGGGCTGCCACCTCATCCACGGCGCCGACATCTCCCCTGACATCGACGACGCCGCACTGTCTATCTTAGAGTCGGTGCAAATCTCAACATTGCGTCGCATTTTGGGGTTGGGAACATGATCGTCAATATCTGTTCTCTTCACCGAACTCGGACTTCAGCCATTGCGATGCCGCCGCCTCATTCTCTGTCTCTCTTACCTAAAATATTTGATGACACTACCCTCCGATGCATTACGATTTTCTCGCGCTCCAGGTCTCCGAAGACTTGTAGAACGAGCATCACAGTTCGTGGCTCCTCGATCGCGTCTTCACTACCCAGTCCCGTGCCGCACTTTTTTGGCTACGATCGTTGATCATTTCGTGGGATGCCGTTCCCAACGTAGCGCGCTGGGTTTTTCATGACATGCGCAATTGGAAAGTATTGCCATGTGAGCTCACGTCGGAACGAGCAGCAACAAAGTAGGTGACGGTCGAAACTGTTACTAATCATGATTGCATTCCCCTTGTACCATAAGTAGCCTGTTCCTGAGGGGGCCTGTAATACTATTAGTACCAATTCTCAGTCGGATTGCAATATTTATTTCTCAAGTAGACAAAATGCACAACTTGGCAGCCTCAGCACCAGCCTTGCGCCCAAACACGGCCCCCGCGGTCAACCCGCTCCCTCCAGGATAGTTTGAATAGAACAAACCACCAACCATCTCCCCAGTACAGAACAGACCGCGAATAGAACGACCCGTCGCGTCGTTGATAACACCAGCAGTGTCCGGATCAATTGCCAGACCTCCAAAGGTAAACGTGATACCGCATCCTACCTTGACCGCCATAAACGGCGCCTGGTTAATTGGAAGCGCCCAATTCGACTTTGGAAGAGCGGGAGAGGAGTGGGTGCTCTGTGACGAAAGACCATCCTTCACAGCCGGGTCCCACTTCTTTTCCGGATGCTCTGCCTGGAAAGCTGCAGTCGCTGAATTGAACTCCGTGATCGTCTTCACGAAGGACTCCACATCCTCTAGTCCCAGGGGTGAGAGCTTCTTCGCCAGGTCCTCCAGGGTGTCGGCCATGATTCTCTGCACGACTTGTTCGCCATATTCCTCCTTGCGCAGGGCATGGAGAACCTGGTTGTCCCAAATCTGGAAAGCATATCCTCCTGGCTGAAGCAAGATTGCGCGACCAAACTTGGCATATGTATAGTTACGGAAATCCTCCCCTTCATCAACGAAACGTTCACCCCGCGCGTTAACCATAACGCCTAAGGGGTACCCAGACTTGGTATACTGGTTCGTCATGACCTTGTCGCCGCGGTCATCTGCGGCGTTTGCGTCCCAAGCGGTGCTATGACACCCTTGCCAGTCACCCGCTAGCCTCGCACCGATAGCTTTAGCCAGAAGGATCACTTCCCCAGTATTGTACGGCGTTCCGCGAACCTGATCCACGACTTAAGTCGAGATATTTCCGACAAGAGCTCGAGGAACCTACTTTGGCTTTCTCCCACCCCGGGCCTAGATGATGTGCCCTCATTGCGGGGTTAGCTTCGAAACCCCCCGCGGCAAGGATGACCGCCGGTGATTGGACCTTTAGCTCAACACCATCTCTTCTGACAACAAGTCCCGCTATTGCGTCCTCGCCGAGAAGGATTTCCTGACAGGAAGTACTGAACCAAAGCGTAACCCCGGCCGCCGCGAGAGCAGCCTGGTGGGCAGCAATAAGACCTTTTCCTCCATCCTGAACACTCAAAACCATGCCACCCCAAAACCGCTGTCTTCCGTCGACTTCATAGGCTTGGCGATTGAACGAGAACATAAACGGAACACGCGCCACCCTGGCCAGCCAGTCGATTGCAGATCGCGAGTTGTCCACGAGCGCGTTCACCAGAGCAACGTCCGATTTTCCGCTTCCGAGACGCATAATATCGCCGATAAAATCATCACGAGTGTAGGCGTCCATGTCAATACGAGCGACCATGTCCGGAGAAACGTTGTTCACTATTGACAGCAGATCATCAAGTCCTGCGTGTACAGTCCTATGCGCCCCAGCCGTGAAATATCCGTTTCCCCCAGCCCAAGCCGGGGGGCACTTGTCGATCATTAAAACTGTATATCGCTAGAATCAAAATCACTGATCATACACAATATTGAAAAGGCCTGCCTTTCTTGCATCCCGACTCTACAGCGCTCAGAGCCGCGCAGCTACCGGCGTGCCCGGACCCCACGACGATACAATCAAACTGCAAATCAGACATATCGTTGGGCAGCGAACCAGGTAGTAACTCGTCCTTGTCTTTGTTTCTGGTAACCTGGACCCGGACATTATCCCGTTCCAGTCGGAGACTCGGACTCGGAGAGTTCGGCCCACCCCGCAAATCCTGTGATCTACACCATCAGACACGTCGGCCCATCCCCATGTTGCTGTGAAAACGTGAAAGCGTGCGCGTGAACCTTCGACCTCGTGATAGAGTCAACTTCGCGCGTTCTCCCTAGATTTCCTGACCGCACACGCTATAGGGGAAAATCAGAAAGTGCTCGCGCTCACAGAACAATTACGAAGAAGCCCATTTAAGCTTTAGTCCTTTCATCAGTCGCGTGCTATGCAAACACGTTCTGTGAGCATCCAAATGCAACTAGGTACCATTCAATCCATCACCTCTCAGATCACAAAAAAATGTAGATTAATCGACACCATGGGTTGGGTGCCAACCTCCTCCGAATGGACATGCACAAGACACGCGCGAATCTGCGATCCCGGCTACTCATTCGAATCTTGATGATATTCCGTTACCCGCATGAGAGATTGACGTTCTGCCGAGCGAGACTAAATTTCGGAGAAAAGGCACGCAGTGAGAAAAAAAGTCTCTTTGTAGACATGGGATACACACTCGGACAAATTAGGTCAAGTCATGCTCATTCGAGAGACGGTGGCCCCTCCGGTATTGCCATCGAAAGCTAAGAAGTTGGCGATCGGGGGTTCGCGGGCTGCGAGCGTTCTTAGTATATCCTGGCCAAGCATACCACCGACTATCGCGCAAACGGGTGAGAACTCATGACCCGCCGTTGTCGATAATGACCTAGGGCGGTTAATAGAGAACTAACTTATGTCAATTCAGACATACTCAGTGAGATCCGATGGCAAGGTGGTCAGGACTTGCTTGTTCACGTCAGCTGCAGCTATGAGGGCATCACCTATGGTTCCGAGTTCGCTAGCGCTATCGATGGTGCTTGGAAGTACGCCATGGGTAGCCTGGAACTGCCATAAAGCTGTCAACGTTAACGTTTACGGTCAACGACGTCATAACTCTTTTTCACATACGTACCAAGAATGGAGAACAGCGCGCTGGGGTTGAGGGTCTTGGTTTGCCGTTTGCTCAAGGTGGACCATCTATGACGTAGCGCCACATCAAGAGGAGAATACGAGGCGATAACCTTCACACTTTTCTGTCCGTTTGCATTTGAGGAGCGATCGCTGGGCTGCATGTGAGCAGACTTCAAAAGGAAACAGCAAGCAACCTCACGGCGTAATATACTCATGATTGAGTAGATCGCAGAAGATGTACCCCATAAGACCATAGGTCCCGCCGGAATAGAACGGCACATTGTGCTCCCGGCAAACTTGGTTGATTCGTACCTGCAGGCCGTAAACCTCAGCATTCAAACGGAATGGAATTGAATACATACCAGTCCATCGCGGTGCCAGTCCGTGACACAGACCAAGTCGACCGACTGCAGCGATGCCCCAATGTTCTCCTCATCGAGAACAGCCATATCATCGACAGCTTCAACCTTCACAAGCGGATTAAGACTCTCCACCCTCGCCTTGGCTGCCATCACGCGCTATTACCGAAGAAAAACCATCAAATTTCCGCGTCGACGCAAGCCGCGCGAATCGAAATCACCTTTTGACCAACATCCTGGTCTCTGAAGAAGAAACCTGATCCCAGATCTTCTTCGGCGACATCCCCGTCATCAACCATGACCAGCTTTCCGATCCCAGCCAGAACAATGTTTTTGATGACTTCAGTCGCGGTCCCCCGAAGCCGCACGACGAGAATGGTCGCATTGCGCATCCTATCTGGTCCATCAGCACGGTTGTTGCAAGGCCGAATGTCAAAGAAAGGCAGCAACAAATTTACAGCCTCCGGAAGAGGCGAGTCAATTCACCTCTGCTGGGCTTCGATTCCCCACAAACGGATCTGCCTGTCATAACGACTCTGCTCTTCTTCTGTAAACTCCGTTGACGACATCTGGTAGCTGGTATGCGGCTGTGGCGTTGTCGGTGGAAAAAGTCGGACGACGCGCTGTGAGAGTAAAGGACAAGTTGTCACTGACGCGTCGGTCACGACGTGACCTTTCCTTTTCATTGAAAACCTGTGAAAACCCACACTGATCCACACAACTCAGAGCGGACAATTGTGCGAAAACGACTATGATATATGATATGATTTGTGAAGAGCTAGGGTATGAACAGAGTAAATGGACGCGCTACGCCATTCCACGACAACAATGCAACAGAGCATGATAGGTTAACAATACAAAATTCGGTGCCTGCTTTTGAGCAAGGCGAGGGTATACCGGTCACAGATCGAAATGGAGACAGAGATCCGGGGCAAAAGTACAGTGTTAAATAGAATCCTTTCGTTGAAGTCTGCCCGAGATTTCAGCTCATCATGGCCATACCATCACCGCTGGATGTGCCATCTCTGTCGTCATCAAGTCTGTAACACGAAAATCAGCCCAACAAGCCCGATGAGAGAACAGTCAAACCGACGTACAGGTAATTCCTTTCAATCTCTGAGAGAATGCTAAGGAAGTCCCCTTCGGAAAATGTCAGACTGCAAGTTGTCATGGTCGAGGGAAGTACCCACATAAATATGCATGCGCCCGAGCCGCAGACGCCGGCGCCGTTTCTGCCTTTCTCACTGCGTCAAGCAATGTAGAGGCCACGAATCGCACTTTGTGGACCTAAGCATGTCCAGTCAGCAGGCTGCCATATGTATGCAATCAAGGACCACCAACCAAACTAGGGCCGTTGGTAGCGATAGACTGAATAGGAATGCTGCGACAACCATGAGAAACTGTGTACCGTGAAAACGGTACGATGAGGCAGGCATACCTGTGAAGGATACTGAGGAGGTCGCTAGCAACCGCCTCCCGGTCCTCAGCAACCTGATGGTCGTCAATATTTCCCTGCAATGAGATGAGCAGTTCATCCCGGTACTGCTCAATCACGAAGCGGACGAGTTGCTTTACAAGGCAAAAAGTCGTGAGTATTGCGAAACACATATTGAAGCCGAGATCTACACACCTGGGTCACATACAAGTTGGCTTGCATGACCAAGAAGGGATTGAGGGCGTTCGCCCGAGACGCGTGGGGATTATCGAAGAAGTCCTTCACCTCCGCAAACGTAGCCTGCCTGAATCCGGCGCCGCCGTATTCTGGGGGTATATGCGAAGGTGCGTGGGTCGGCTTCAATCTGAGAGGTTCAGGCGCGTGACTTAGAGCCGCAAGGATCCGAGTGTGCAGAGACTGTACTTCCTCCAGACGCGCTGTAGCGAACTGACCCTGCGGAGGTGACCGCTTGTCGACTCGAATGCGAACCAGGATCTCGCCGAGAAGCGCAAAGATCCGAGAGATGTAGTTCAGACCCGAGACTGCGGCTGTTTTCCCATGTGGTTGGGGTAGGTACGCACTGGGGGTAATACTACGAAGAGTAAGAAGAAGGGAAAAAGTCGGAGACATCAGCATGGAAAAACTTCGTAACATTCAACTCAAAAACTCACTATTCGTCATCGAGCTCTTTTGGGAAGTGGACGGTGCAGTCTTCATCGCGAAGACAAATCGGGCGACCAAGGAGGATTGACATGGATTTGTCGGCTATAGTTATGGATCAGTCAGGTGGGCTCATTCGCGGAAGGTGCCCTGACAAACCTCCAAAGAGTAGCCAGAATGTTCGTCGCCTGACTTCACCTTCAATGGGATCGAGGCCCTCGTAAGAGTTCTCCTCATGCATGCGGAGCGTCACTGCAATATGAGATGCCTCGCCAAAAGCGGCATGCTGAGTAGCGTCATGGCCCTCGCAGAAATGATAGATGCAGTCACTATCAGAAACATAAATCTTGGATGGACAGGCGATGAATGAGAAGACCCACAAGTAGCGAATCACGACATGCATAGAAGTCGGTGGATCGTATGATGCCACGGATATGTGCCGGCTGGCTTCATAGCAAGTCTACACAAAAGTAATGCAGCGATCAATTCGAGAATCAAGCACAACGGGCGGCATACCTGGGCCAGTTTACGAACCACGGCACGCTCCATCGGGAGGTAAGATCGCGGCACTTGGACCAAAGTCGAAGCCACGGTCGACATGACTAGGGCAAAGAAGAGCGGGTCACGTTCTTCCCTTCGGGAATGCAGGTCCGCCATGAAGGACGGCTTGTGAACGCAAGGAGTGAGTGGGTAAACGAAATCAAAGAAAAGAGCGATAATGAGTGATATGGTGTCCGGGGAGCGATCTCCTCGAGTCTGTGCGGTCGGTAATAGAACGAAAGTGGCGGTATTTGAGCTACCGGCTGAGGCGGCTGGACGTGAGCCTGTTTATAAGACCAGTTGTAAAGAGGGTACGGGTTGAAAGCGTCCGGCTGTGGAGAGTCAGGCTTGGGAGACCCCATCATGCTCGATGAGGACTCGGAGTGGAAGGAGGAGGAAAGGGAGCTGGAGTAGTGTGGATGGAAAGTGTCGGCCGTGATCGGATAGCGCGACGGTGGGATGGGTATGGCGGGAACAGACGCCAAAGGAGAGATCGGAGAGTCCATATACGAGTTCGGACTCTTGGAGCCTAGAGAGGGAGAGAGTAGGCTCTGTGGTGGGCTCGTGATGCTCGACGAGACTGGCGACACAGAGCTGTCCGGATCGAGATGGTCCGGCGCTGCTGCTGCCGCCTGCTGGGCTTCGTGCAGTCGGCGAAGATACCTGATGACAGAGTGAGAAGGATCCAAAGACACGGAATGAAGAAATATTCTCACAAGTTGGGCGGGCCCCGCTTCTTGGGCTGGTATTCATACGTGCAAGGGATTCCGAGAGTAATACAGTGCTTGCAAGACTGCTTCTGATCCTCCGGATTTTCTCGCGCGCATCGGACCTTGCGGGCGCGACAAGCATCGCAACCTTTACAAGTCTCAGAAACCAAGTCAACAGAAAGTAGAGCGAGCTGATTACGAACTTTGAGATTGGCGCCTAGAGAACAAACAAGTAATTGTCAGTAATGAGAAACAAAAGAGAAATATTGAAATAACATCGCAATAACGCGCCCTCGAGTTAATCGAATGGAATGGTGGGGATAGGATGAAATGCGATGCGGGGTAGAAAGGGCGCGGCGAAAAATCGGGGAAATGGCAAAAATTAGACACACTTTCTCTTGCTTTTGCTGTTTTCGGCCAACGGTTCCTTGAGTAGCCCGTCATCCGAAGGCGGCGTGGCGGAACTCGAGTCTTTCTTTGCGCGAGCAACAGGCATGTCGAGGAGCAGGATGGGAAAGGGTTGGCAAGGGAAGAGGGGGTATCTGGGCTCCGCCTCTTATTATTTGAACCACGCGTGTAGCACTGTGTTTACTCGGGCGCTTTTACACGACAACACTTCTTGCTCACCATTTTATAAAGTATATCAGATCTCATCTACTTTGCAGATTTCGGAAACTCGAGATTCTTTCCGAGCGAAATCCAAATCGAGCCAATTTACATGTTTGGTTGCCACACGGTAATCTACTGATGCCTGGATCACGGGTGCTCATAAAGCCAAACCTCGGTCAAGTGTTCTGGCACGGTCTATCTCCGGTTAATCCCATCCTTCCCGGCTCTAACGCTCGACCCTTTGGGCTGCCTCAGGCTAACAGCGTACGCGTTCCCATCATCAAGCTTCGAGTGGTCAGCCGTAACGGAGGGAGTAGACTCTAATCCACGTGGTGCCCAACTCTGGTAGCCGCCTCCTCCGCTGAACCCCCCTCCCCCCCGTTTCCTGGACACCAAAATTTCCTAGGAACACATTACTCTGTTTTGGGGAATATACCGAGTCTTCCAAGTACACGGAGCATAGCTACCGCCTGACGGTGCCCGATTTTCCCTTCCCGGTTGAGTTCAACAATCCCTTGAGCGATGCTACTCCGCATCTGCTGGTTTTCAAGATCAACCCGCTCGATCGAAGGCGCAACAATGAGTCGCCAGAACCGGTAAGCTATTCGAGGATGTCCCGCCGATAGCGCTGTATGCACCAGAAATTTTCCCAAGTGAGGCGACATCAAAAAGCCCACATTCGTCATAGCCTTGACGACGCGCAGGCTGCCTAGGAATTTGGCGGCCTGCAGATGCGGTTCGGCCTGAGCCGCTGACGACGCAGTCGAGCGAATAACAGAAGTTAGAGTTTGAGGCGTTAGCTTGACGCCCGCATCGGTAGCCTTGACCATCAGGTCACGAAATAAGGCCACGTCGCCTCGTTCGAGAGCATGATGCATCACTGAAGCGAACATGGGGCCCGGCGGCCGATACCCTTTCTTGAGAACTCGGTCAATCATACTCGCAGCGGCGTGAGGATCGCGTTCTGCGAGTGATTTCAAGACGATGCTGATGTCGTAAAAATCTGGCGCTTCGTGGCGATCGGATAGTATCTTGTACACCTCCATAGCTTCCGTCGTTCGTTCAGCCATGAAACAGGCGCGTGCAAAGGTAGTGAGGATGCGGTGATCAGCCTCTCCGAAGGGCTCGTGTGCTCTGAAGAACTCTTCCAATAAGGTCACGACGAATGCTTTTGCCTCGTCTGCACGAAAGTCTTGAACAGTTGATTGTGAACGCAAGACCTTGTCTGATGGACTGGTCTTCTTGTTGTATAGATGCATGTTAAGACTGACCATGCGAAGAAGGACAATGGGGCTTCCCGTCACGACAGTTCTGTCTTCTCCAGCCGTGTAACGCAGCCATAGCTTCTTGGCTAACGTCGCGAAACCGCTTCGAGCACTTTCAGCGATGAAAATGGGACGATCCGCGAGGGGCAGTGGGATCTCTTTGTCGAGAACTTGGGCGATCAGAGTACGAGCTGAATGGGAGGCGGCAGCGGTATCCTGAAAGGACTCTAACAGCCAGCGACAGACTGATGGGGGAGGGGGAGGGTATTGGTGAGTGTTGGACATGGGGGGATTATTAATGTAGTTGAAGAGCGCCATCCCTATTGGAGCAAAGGCGCCCTTGTAGGCTGCTAGGTAAATATTATCGACAACGACGTCTGGTAGAGGATGAGTGGGATTGATAGCCTGCATTAGGCGCAGACAGCTGTCTAGTACTGCATAGCGAGGGCTCGATATTGCGGCATGCATGATCTCGAGGATGACATCCGAAACAACTGCGAGGGAAGTTGGGTTGAATTGACCATGTCCATCAACGGCATTGATGAGGAGTTCAAGGCTGTAATCCGGACGATTCCAGCGAAGGGATGCTTTGGCCAAAGTGAGAAGAACAATGACGCGCATATCCTCTGTTACGGAGAGTGAAGGGAGCGCGTCCACGAAGTTGTTCTCAAGAAGAATGGCAAATACCTCCAAGACCTCTGTATTGAAACCGTGGTGCAAGAGGTCCCGGATGTATATGAACGCGAGACGGGCGATCGGGGGAGTTGGTAGGTGGCGGACGGTGTGGGAGGGGGAAGGGAACGCAGGTGGTTGACGAGTCCCGGATGAATAATGGGTAGCAAGGTGCGGTTTGGCATCTCCTTAGACAGGACAGGACACACTTGGTAAACGAGTCTCTCGAAGGGTTTGGGCCTGAATGTCTGCCAGCCATCGGAGGCGTCGCGTAGGTCTGTAACGAGCGCGAGGGCTTCAGGTTCATCGAGTTGTCTGAAATACTGAGAGTCGATGAGATTTTTGAGAGGAAAGATCTTGTCGGATGGATTTGGTGGTTTGTACTTGTGTAAGACGTCCGACATGACGAGTCTGAAGTCTGAGAGTGACTCGACTTTCTTGACGAGGTTGGAGAGGACCTTGTGGGCGAGATGTGGTGGGTGTTTGAGCCATTTCTGTGGGGGCGGGTAGACCTTGGGTATTTGTTTGACCGTAGATGTAATCCTGGAGTCGGGGTGACTAGCTCTGTGAGAGAGCAGCCTTCTTGCCGTTGCAGTGAAGAGGACATGGGGCAGGTGTCGGCGGCAGAAGAACATAAGTTAGCTATTGGGAATTTAAATAAATGAAAAAGTTGTTGAAGCACATAGAGCACTTACCGCATGCCGCTAGTCGTTTGGTTGAGAGGCAAACGCGACCTGAC
This sequence comes from Hymenopellis radicata, assembly GCA_015501595.1. NCBI lineage: Eukaryota > Fungi > Basidiomycota > Agaricomycetes > Agaricales > Physalacriaceae > Hymenopellis > Hymenopellis radicata. The sequence goes on along the minus strand of JADNRX010000178.1, from coordinate 3,241 downwards.
GCGCCGTCACTGGAAAGCGGAAAAATTTGCTGGACGTGGTTGTGCCGGTCACGCGTTACGCGAGCTGTCACCTTCTCCCCGTCAAGTCATATGGGCCAAAGCCAGTCTGCTACTCAGGCGTCCCCCAGCCAGGCGCTGCACGTTCTGCGGGTCACTCCGTCGTCGCCCGCGTCTCAGACGTCCATAGAGCCCTTTTTCGATTTTGTCGTCGGCTACGAGGGCGACTCGCTCTCTCAGACCGCTATCGACGTTGCCGAGCTCGAACGGATCGTCGAGGCCCACGAAGGTCGCACTCTTAATCTCAAAGTATGGAACAGCAAGGACCAGGAGACGCGAGGCACGTGTAATACTCTACATTTTTTCGGTCGCGTTGACCGCGTACATACAGTCGTTCCAATTGTTCCCTCTCGCGCTTGGTCCGAAAAGTCAACTGATTTCCAGCCATCTCTACTCGGCCTAAGCATGCGTATATGCGCTCCGGAATTTGCTCTCGATAACGTATGGCACGTACTCGATGTCGTTGAAGGAAGTCCAGCAGAGAGTGCTGGACTAGTACCGTATGGTGACTACATCACCGGATGGTCTGGCGGCGTTCTGGGTGCAGAGAACGACTTCTATGACTTGGTGGAGGCCGTAAGTGACTGCTTTCTACTACTCGAATGACGCCTAATTTGTTCTACCAGCATGTTGACAAACCACTTCGCGTTTACGTTTACTCTCATGATTTCGAGTATGTCGTACGCTGTTCCATATGGCTCTATCTCATCTAGACCCTCATTTAGCGCGCTCAGAGAAGTAGTCCTAGTTCCTAATCGTCATTGGGGTGGCAGCGGATTACTCGGATGCGTCTTTGGGTAAGAATTCCATCTCAACCTCGTGTGGCGGATGTTTAACTCCTTGGCAGCTACGGGCTCATTCATAGAATACCTCCGCGTTCCTTGGGCCACGCGTCGACCACGATATCGGATATCCACGAGGAAAACCTCTTTGTTCCTGGCGATGACCCGCAGTACAGCCTCGAAAAATGGAATTCGCGTGGCGACGATGCACGATCATCAGACACAGTCCCTTTCTCCCGGTCCGCCGGCTCCAAGATTGTATCTCCCATTCCAGAGGAGGATGCTGGTTCTATTCCTCATGACCATGTCCATCCTCACGGCCACGGCCACGACCATGAACACTACCACAATCACAATCACAATCATGATCATCACCACCACCGTGAAAGTTATTCGCCCGTCACACCAGCCGTAACTACAAGTCCATCCCTTTCAACCCGAACGCCTTCTCGCCCTTTCATGAGCGGCGGTTTGATTAATGGTGAATAGCAACAAAATCATCACGATATATTCGCTCAAACCGACGAAAGGTTCGCAAGCGTTTTCGTCATCCTCACGGTCCTCTACCCCCGTACTCCGGCATCCTTCTCACTCATTCATAACACACATGGCGCCCGGTAACGATTCTAGTGAAGAAGAGGGGTCTCATGATGGAAGAACAAGTGTTTCACTCTCAGACGCGGATGCAACCTCACAGGGCAGCTTAACGAGCGTCGATTAATTTCGATACTCGCAGGCCAGATGGGGATGTCGCCACAGCTGATCTTTGAAATAAGCTATTATGCTTCGGCGGGCCGTACGGTACTTTTTTTTCATTCGCTCTCGTGTAATGGTCGGGTCTTTAGGTTGAATATGGACAATACCCTCCTTCTATACCAGCTGTAGACCAGCGCAATTTGCGGAAATTGACGCCCTCTTGAGTGTTGTTACGAGTATCTAGGCAGACCCTTCGGGACCGTCATTTCTAGAGTGGAAGTACCTACGGCAACCGGTCGCCTTTTCCGTCCCCTCTGGACCGTGGGTCAGACGAGAAAAACCCGACTCCAAAATTATCCGCCAGAATCACTTTCATTCCTTCTTCTCTTCTCATAAGTTCAGTACAAAAGCGTGTGCGCTGTTTGTTGACCCGACCATTCATTTTTACCTCCCTTTCCTTCCCTTTCCGAACCCATGAAGCTGCCGGCTCTGGCATTGCTGGGATGCATCCCTTGCGCGTTTGCGGCGTTTGGTATCACGACCTCTGGCGATAATATGCTGATGGACACGGGCGGTGGTTTAGTCGTTACCAGTCAGCCGTCGTTTCTTTCTTCTGGCTTCTGACGCGTCTGAAGCGATGATGATCTTCAAGTCGACACGTCGAACGGAGACATTACGTCCATCGACTTTGACGGCACTGAATTACAGGACTCGTCAAAGTTTACACAGCTCAGCTCTGGACTGGGATCGGCTGCTGTTTCGTCGACGGTTGACAACGGCATTGGCGTCGTTACCATTTCAACCGATACTATCGTAAGCTGCTGCTGTGCGCTCCTTTGGTTGCTAGAAAGCTGAATGATGTTAATTAGACTCACTACTATATCATTCGATCTGGCGAAAACACGATTTATATCGGGACACACGCGTCTACAGAGCCAGAGGTGGGAGAGCTCCGCTTTATCGCGCGACTGAACAAAGACGCGCTCCCGAACGGCGTTACTGCGTCCGAGGTGGACGGTGGCGCTGTCGTCGAGGGCTCTGATGTGTTCCTCGTTGATGGGCAGACCCGGTCCAAGTTCTATTCTAGCGTGCGTCTCGTGTATTGCACGCGACACGTCTGTCTGACGGCCGTTTCAATAGGTGCGTTTCATCGAAGACCAAGTCCACGGTGTTACTGGAGATGGCGTGGGCGCGTACATCATCAATTCCTGGCGTGGCTATGAGACTTCATCTGGGGGGCCTTTCTTCCGCGGTGAGCACTCTTGTTCGGTTTAGTAGCAAGTCTTAACGTGCAGCACAGACATCGACAACCAGGGGAGCGCACAGCAGGAAATCTATTTCTACATGAACTCGAATCACGAGCAGACGGAAACGTACCGTACTGGCTTCTTTGGCCCGTAAGATTCAGAATGGTGCAATGTCACACGTCCTAACATCTTTCCCAGCTACGCCCTAGCCGTCACGACCGGCAGCGCGCCATCTGGGGACTTGGACACTAGCTTCATGGCCGACCTCGGGCTCGAGGGCTATGTCCCTGCCTCTGATCGCGGCTCTGTCTCTGGAACCTATTCGGGCACGCTCGATGGAGAAGACGTCACCATTGGCTTCAAGGTCAGTGGCGCCAGGCGCGTCCCCCCACTCCACTTGAATCCTGATACCGAATCTCGCAGAACGAGGATGCCCAATACTGGGCTTCCGCATCTGGG